>CABFOQ010008455.1:3074-14615 GCA_900660455.1 Gephyroberyx darwinii
TATAGTATATAGGTCTGTTAGAATAGATGTGATTCAGCAAGGTACAGTAAACATCACTAGCAGAGGGTTACTGATGTAACAAATGTCTTTACCTTGTGTCTTGAACCCAAATGGAGGTAAGTAATTGCTGACTTTTGCTAGACGTTTGAAGTTCCGATCAAGAAACATGGGAGCTGGTTTCATGAACCTGAGAGAGGGGGGGAGAAAGAGAGAGGCAGAGAAAGACTGTCAACAAAAGGTACAATACAGGGTTGTAATGATGACCTTTATAAAGTAAACCATGATCCTATGAGTGAGTAAATAATTTAACACTACCCAATACGCCATGCCTTGCAATTATACACAAACAAGCAGACAAAACGTTTGGAGCTGTGCAGCCTCGGTGACAATAACATAGTCATGCATTCCCCTCTCCTCCCCAGAGATGGACCCTGTGGCCTCCCATCATCCCTGCTCTGACCCCTAGGTCGTAGTGCAGCAGTAGTGTTAATGTCCTGGGCAGAGTTTAAGACACGGTAAAAGAAGACACTTATTCCCCTGTCGTTAATCTCAGAGCGTCCCTGCCTTCTGCCCCCTTCCCAAAAACAAGCATTTTCTGAGCATGTTACCGTAGCTGAAAATAAAAAGGGTAATAGAAACAGACAGAAACACACAGAGGGTGCCTGTAGTGCACACACCATCAACAAACCCCCGGACCCCCACCACCGGGGAAAAAGACTCAAGACTAAATCACAGTTGACACACAGTTTTGGTAATCGTGCTGTGACAATATACTAATGCCAGAATGCCTCAGATGATTTGGGGCCAGACTGTTTCTACAATGTGACTTACTGTGCAGGAAGCTGTTGTTTATTATCCCAATTGGAGGAAAAAAGACACTCAAAAACAACCAAATACAAAAGAAAATTAATATAGGCTCATGTCTAAAATATAATCCCAGTGTTTACTAGCAAAATGGCACAGACACTTTACACTAATCCAGTGAGAAACAAGGCATCCTGCCACAACAAAAACAAATTGGTTTGGCTGTATTGAAAAGTTTTCAATACAGCTACACACACACACACACGTGTGCGTGCGTGTGTCCCTCTTTGATTAAGCACAGTTCTAAAATCAAAAGGAGCCATTTCCTCTCGGTCACGCCTAGGACCCGGGCGCTGGGCTACGTGCTGCTCCTGGAAGCGTGGCTGCGCGATGGATGTGTGTTTTTATGACCTGCTGTCAAGCTGGGGAACAAGAGAAGAGGAGAGAGCTGGCCAGAACCCTCCTGACTTTAACAAGCGTGGCGCTCCACGGCTATATTTTTACAAGACATTGTGAAGGTTTTCGACACCAGACTTGGATAGTCATTGGACAAAAAGGATGGGTGGTGGTGGTGGATGGTAGGGGCCATGGAGGAATCTGTTAACTTGATGAGTGTTCTTATGAAGTTACAGAATAGTAACAGAAAGCTTCTTGGAAGCTTTAAGTTGAGACTCTGCCACTGGAAACACCTCCCACACACATTAGTATTACTATGTGAGGACATTCATCCCTTGTGACATTTGGCTGTCACAAATAGAGAAATACAAGAAAACACGCGCACACGCACACACACACACACACACACACACACACACACACACACACACACACACACACACACACAGCTGACAGACTGCAGTAGTAAGCATCTCATACTGTGGGATCCAGAGAGGACACACAGACACAATTATCTTTCCTTGTTTCCCATTAGGCATCTTGGCTTAGTTTGTTACCATAACACTGTCATGGCTCACAAAAAATATGAGAAGAGCTCTGAGGCACAATGACCAAACATGGTTGATATCATTGGAAGGCCTTCCGGTTAGCTTCAACCTTGTCTCTCTTCCAAGCTCCCTAATCGGTCTTTGATACCCTCATTATCCCTTCCTCTAAAGCAGAAGAGCACAGAGGAAGAATCAGAGGAGAAACAGTCTGGTTCCTTCTCCTCCTCACATCACCTGACAGAGGCACAGACACTCTGAGACTCCTGTGTCTGCCAAAACAATCGGCGATTCATTAAACCTAAGACTCCAGAGGCCAAACAGGGCTATAAATAACACGGGACTGTCGAGAGACCCTGAGCCCAGACCAACAGACAGTCACAGACATCCTGACAAAGCAGAGAAACAGGAGGGCTGCTTGTTGTTAAATAGAAAAGAGCGGGCTTCCAAAACAGGCAGCAGACCAGGACGCATTGTGCTCATTTCCTTCGTTTGGTCCATCTCTCACGGGCCGTATTTTCATAACCGCGCCGCTTCAAGTTCACTGCCAACACTTGATTTAGGGCTCCAATACAAACAGTTTTGGGTAGAGTGGAGGGGAGGGGAGGTGTTGAAAATGAATTGGATTCTGCAGGGCAGAGCCTTCGGAGAAGACAAACATGGAGGAAGCAGGAGATGATTAGACGGGAGCCACTTGGACCTCACTGCTAGAGGTTAGGGAGGATTTCTCTACCACCTGACCTGTAGGCCACACCTATTTCTACAAAATGCTAAACATTTAACATTTATTATAAATGTAAATTTAGTGGATGAAAGCTGAGTTGAGATCTTGAGATTGAAATTTGAATCTTTACACTAATTTGGCTTGATCAGTGAGAAATACAAAATCCAGGAAACAATGATAATGGGGTTTTTGCAGCCTTGATTACAATAACTGGCTTAGACGCTTATTAGTGTCTTGAGGACAACCCTGCCAGGTAGACCAAACGCCAAACAAGATTAAAAATGTTACCTAAATAAGAAATAATCACACTAATATCCAAATTAATGTTTGATACAGGAGTTCCCACACGGCACAAACAAGCACACATACCCACAAAAACACACACAAACTGTCACTTTGAGCCATTAATTGTGCTTATTGACCTGTGTGTGACTGGGGTGAAGGTGGTAGTAATCAGTGGGCTCCCAGTGGGGGTTCTGTGTTGTACAGAACTTTGATCCGACACGTGCGGCTGATTAGAGGAAGTCGTTTGGAGGGAGGACATCGTTAACACGTAGCCTCTCAGATGGGTAGAGGGCAGTTCCCTAAAACAGCTTCTTCTCTTTCTCGTTAAACAGCACCACAATTTGGTGTGGTTGTGAGTGGTTTGTGTGCGTGTATGAGCCCAAAAAGGTCAAAGGGCATATTATGGAATCAATCAATTTACATTTTATGCAATGTGCCTTGCATAATTGCAGCTTTACGTTCTCTCTTCCCAATCCAAAATCATTTAGGCCTAGTGCAAAAGATAAATTAGTTTGAACACTTATGCTTGGAAATGGGTTGGTGAATCAGGCCATGGGGGCCTTATTCCAAAACTAGGTCAAGCACTGTATTGAACTGCCACTGGCTATTGTTCAGCAATGCAGAAAATTGCCCCCTTAGCTTTAGCTCCAAGAATGCTAATAGGACAATGTCCTATAGATTGAACTGAGATAGGCAGCAAGTGGAGCCACACCAAGATCAAAAGACCCAGTGACATCAGAGACGGCTGTGTGGGCTGTGGACCAGGAAGCTGATGATGAGTCATAGCATGCTGGACAGGAAGTTGGTTGGTGCCCTTCATAGAGAAAGCCTCCCAAGGCCCTAGGATATGAGTGGGGAAGGATGGGAGAGCTTGTGCTCTCATGACAGAGCTTCTTTTGTGTAACACGGGGCTCACAAGGACACAGTCTTGTGTTTTTGTGGTGAGGAAGAGGATGACAAACATGAATGAAAACTCTTCTCTGTTTCTGACTCAAAAACCTTAAGGCTAAGTTGGATTGAGTAGTGACATCATGCATCTTAGTATACTGGAGTAGCACGTTTTGCTTTATCTCTGCTGACATGCAATTAAAATGATTTGTTTGAGAGGCTCCTGATGAATTCTTATGTAGATTGTTAAAATTCTTATGGTAGGTTTGAAGGAGTCTGCCTTGTTCCTTTTGATAAAGGACAGTTGAGGACATAGAGACCATTAATATCCACCCCATGCAACAGAAACCAAACAAACAGAAATAATGGGGAAAGGAAAGGGTGGTTCTTCTCACTTAGGATAGATGGCGGTCATTTTGGCTGCTGCATAGCCCGGCTTGCACGCTCCTTCGCTGAGGTTGCCATACTTGTATGCCAACTCCGGTGGCCTGCAGAATAATGTGAAAGAAAGAGAGATGAATGAGAAACAACATGATAACTGAGGATTAATTACAAGATTGTCAAACAATTTCCCTGAAAGATACAGAAATAGGTTGCTAAGGAAGTCGGAGAACTCAGCAACAGCTCAGCACATCACCTGTGTGTGGCAAGACAAAGAAAGGGGCCCTAGTTCAAATAATCACTCTAGCAGTCCTAAAACTAGAACCTCCCTATTACTAGCATGATCATTAATAACCTGCTATATGCCACGAATCCAGTTCAAATAAACAGTAGAAGGGAGAGGGGCCCTGGTCCCAGCACTATGAGAGGCCCATCAACTAATGATACAGGGTCAGAGTTGGCAGGAGAAAGGGGCTTGACTGCGGTCTGCCTGTGCGGAATTTAAGGTGCAACTAGACCGGTATGTCGGTACTGCTAGGAATGCTGAAGTGGTAGCCAGGAGATTCGTGTCTACCTGCAACATGGTTTCACCCATAAAGTGCCCTAGTCAGCCTCTAACTGCTAAGTGAGAAAGTAATCTAAAGAAAGAAATCTAGGGGGATTTTTTTCATTTGGTCCTGACTACAATCAGGAATAAATGACATGGAATAGTGGCCTATCAGTGTCACATGACTATCTAATGGGTTTTAAGATGGATTGCAATGTATGCATGAGCTGTGATGGTGTAATTACTCAACCTCAAGGCACTGTAGATATAATGTAGGGAGCCATATTAGATAACGTGCACAACCCATGTGAAAACCACCCTAAAGTGTGTGCTGACATTGTGCTTATAGTGGGAGTGCAGAGTGTGGACAGACATGCCCTGTGAGAGCCACGGCGGTGATGGCAATGTATGATTATGACCCAGGCAAAGGGCCTTACTGTGGCAGTTTAGATCAAGAGTGTCAAACCAATTCAGGGAAATATACACACATCAACAGACACATTGACAGTCAACTGTGTAATGACTCAGAGTAGCATGTTCACACCCTGACAAACCCGACGTACCCAGGGATAGACTGGATGACAAAAAAACAATAACTGTATCTCACTTCACACAGATTTCTAAATGCGTTACTCACGCCACAAATCAAATCTGCACTGTTGTTGCCACGTTCGGTTAGACCTCCGATGACGTATTACATGTTTATTTGAAAACTCAAGTGAGATTAATAGGTAAAAGGTTTACATATTCATATACCACGTTTCCCCATTGTTCAACCAACACCTGTGTGATAAGCTATTCCAATAAAAGAGCTATAAAATATACATCTCTCTAAATATGTCCTACAATTTTGGGCCAATGGAGCAGAAGTCTAATTGAGACTTTAACTGTTCAAGACATAATGAGTCACAAATATCCCACCCAATAAATAATGGAGAATTGCTAAATGGATGCTATTAAATGACTGAGGTTTTTACTAGAAAGTAGACATGTACTTACAACTTAGTGTCCAGCTTCAGCAGAAAGCCCTGCTTATCATACACTGGAAAGGAGAGGCAAAGAGAGAGAGGGAAATGTCTATTACCACACAGTACTACAAAGCATTTGGATAGAAACTACGGTAAGCCGCATGGTAGCAACATTAAATAGTTGGAGCATAAATGGTGATGATCCAACCTAAGATCTAACATACTGTCAACTATCAACCCACTGGCTGTAGTTGTGCGTCTCTCGCCATGTAAACAGCCTGTGCATTTTTCATAGGGGAAAACAAAACAGCAAAGGCAAACAAAAGTTTTTAAAAAAAAGCATTAGTTAAAAAGGGTTTATGGTCAGACAAGCAAGGTTAGGAAGAAGCCAGCCAAAACAATCTGTTGAGTTTAAAATAAAGTTAGAAGAACGTTTGGTTGGGGATCACCTATGGACAACCACAGGTGCAGTCCATAGGTGCCTCGTGAAGCGTTGAGTTAGAAGGAGGAGAAGCACAGAAACCTACCTGATTTTTCCTTAAATAGGAAGAAAATATTTAAGGTGAATATAATTGGAGTATCTACTGCAGTCTCTTGGTGTAGTGTACTGTTCTATTAATTTCAGTAATGTTTCAAAAACCCAGCCATTATCATATTAGAGAGAGGACTAGATGCAAAATGAACATGAAGAACAATAAGCATTAGTGGAAAAGAGGTAGAGGCCAGAATCAAAGTTACTCCTGTGGTTGGTCTTCAGAGGGATGCTGGAGGAGAAGGATAAAGAAAAGGAGAATGGTGCAGGATGGCTGGTTAGGGGAAGAGTCCAAGCACTGCCCTGGAGGATGGAGATTTTGCCATAACAGCCAAGATGAGTGTGTGCATGTATGTTTCTGTAGAGAAGCGTGGTAGCCAGAGAGCTGAGCAGCAGCAATAGCTTGGGAGAAATAAAGAAGCAGCGTTGGCACATAACACAAATGTTGGCCTCTGAATCCATCTAAGCACCAAAACTCCTGCAACCATTCTGGTAATGCACTTGCTTAATACTGGGCCAAGACAACAGAGGGCGCTGTTGTATCACACTGAAGCGTCATGAGGAAGAGGATGATGGAGCAGATGTTCACTTCCTCACTGGTCTGAATTTGATATAAGGCAAAAACACTATAAAAAGGGCTCCCAAGTCATGCTTTCCAAGATCAAAGCAACTCAAACGCGGGCCTCTGATGTTCAAGGGTGTATTTGGGTACATTTTCACAAACTAAAGAGAACTAGAATTCATGTACAGTTGCCAGAAAGTTTGTGAACCCCTTTTGAATTACCTGCATTCCTGTATAAATAGCTCCTAAAATGTGCTCTGTCATAAGAATAGATAAACACAATGTGATTTAACAATTAACACAGAAAAGTACTTTTTATGTGTTTTTATTGAACATATTGTTCAAACATTAACAGCCTAAGCTGGAAAAAGTAGGTGAACCTCTCGGATGACGACTTCTATGAAAGGGGGTTACTGAAGTCAGGTGATCCAATCAATGACATGACATTAGCGGTGTCCTGTCATATAAAAACACCACAAAGTTTGGTTACCAACAATTTACATACCTATTTATGTCCAATCACTCCTTGCATCCTTTATATATATGGTTAAAGAAAAAACACTGCATACCAACAACACTCCCAACCGTGAAGCAGGTAGAGGGAGCATCATGGTTTGGGGCTGCTTTGGTACCTCAGGACCTGGACGGCTTTAGTCATTGAGGGATCAATGAATTAAAATTGTATCAGGTTGGGATCAATAAAAATTCTTGATAACAAAAAAAAAAAATTGTATCAGGTTGGGTCATGCAGTATGACAATGGCTCTAAACAGAAAAAAAAGAATACACTTACTCTTAAATGTTCCTGTTTGAGAGGAAAATGAAATTGAAATGTTGTGGCATGACCTGAAGCAAGCCACTCATGCAAGACATCCCAAAAACACCAATGATCTGAAACAGTTCTGTAAGGAGGAATGGTCCAAAATACCTCCTAACCGGTGTGCAGGTCTGATCAGCAACTACAGGAAACGGTTGGCTGAGGTTATTGCTGCTAAAGGAGGTTTCACCAGTTACTAAATGTCATGGTTGACATACTCCAATCCAAGCTGTTAACATTTGAACAATATGTTCAATAAAGACATGTAAAAGTACATTTTTGTGTGTTATTTGTTAAATCACATTGCGTTTATCTATTTTCATGACTTGGATGAAGATCAGGCCATATTTTAGGAGCCATTTATACAGGAATGCAGGTAATTCAAAAGGGTTCATTAATGTTTTCTCACAGCTGTAAATGCAAAAACATTTTCCTATGATGGCCAAGTGTGTGACTGTTAGTAGGCGAGCAGTGAGCTAGACTGTCTTGCAGGAGTCTGGCAGGGCACAATTTATGACAACCTGTCTAAAGCCACCTTTCTGTCATGAACATCAAATTCAACATTTCATCACTGTAACAACTTGAACGTACTTTGAAATTAGTAATATTCGAATTCAGTTGAACCACAAGTCAAAGACAACATCTGATAGTTTTGTGTTTTGCAATTTGTCTGCTTGCCGACTAAAGCGTATATAGCTTTCAACTCTTTATACCACAGAACTGCAATGATTCTGAGGTTGACAGTTAATCTATGATGACTTTCTTCACTACGACAAAAGTGCATTACATTAAGATGCCAAAAATATATATAATTTTAAATTTGTTTTTGTTTTAAAGGTCCTGTTGTGATAGCCGCTCCAAACATGGCCTCTGAAGTATTGCAGGATTTCAGAAAGATCTGCAATTTTCTTTGTGAAGGCGGAGGGACATTAAGGATGGGCAGGGGTTGAGGGGGTCGGGTTGCAGTTGTACCTGAGCCTACTATTCGTCCCTCGGTGAGAGCAATGTCTGTTTCCGACTCTGAAACACAAAAGGGTCAATTAGCACTGCTTGGAGTCAGTCTATTACGGCAGCATTGGGCTTGAAAATAACGGCAAACCAAAATGTCAGACATAATAGTGTAAGAGGAGGAAGAGAGAAGGAAAGGTTAGTAACGTTAGTCCCCATAGGTTGATGTAATAACCACGAGTCTGGGTGTCATTCAATGACACCCAGACGAAGAGGCAAATTAAATTCAGAATGCGCCTGTTCATTTGAGTGGTTATTATGGCTGTGGTATTCTGAAATTCACCCGTGAAGACTCAATGAGTGAATGAGCATAAATATTATTTTGAAATAAAAAGAAAAAAAGGATTATGAGTAAATAAGAGAAAGTTGTAAAAATGCAAGGCTTTCATTGTACAGTTAGCACAGATTGATATTCCATGAGAGCACCTGAATAGCCTAGCTTCACCATGTTCCCAATAGTCTGACCATCACCCAATACAAATGGGCAGCGTCTCAGCGCTTCTACCTGTGGTGCTTTTCACTTTAGCCCTTTTAGTCGGGACTATGGTGGTAGATTCTGCATCGCTCTCTGAAAACAAAAGGGGGTTAAGACACTGAACAAAGCAAATCATCACTGGGGAGCTGTTGAAGCAGCTGTTAACCAAGAGTGCTCAGAGGATGGAGAGAAAAAGAATACACTTCAAAAATCAGCTCACCACACAGACATTGGCTACGCATAAAAACAAAAGACAGGCACAGAGACAGTTTGGAAGCCAAGAAAGCATCACAGATTTAATGCTCACAAATTGTCAAGTACTGCCAATACAGTACTGTCATTTATAGAGAAAACTAACCAATAACACTACAGCTTGAACTTAAAACACTTCAGAGAATGACACAGAGCTTATTACAGAGCAATGTGAAGTATTTCTGCAGTTGGAAAAGAATGACACTTAAAAAAACAGATGTGTTCACCACATTCACAGATAGATCCTAAATGACTAGCTGACACTGAATTAACTTTAAGGTATGTTTATTATCCTAACCTTTTGGCAAACGCTGCACATTTCCTTACTATTTCCCTTTTCAGATGTGTCATTATTTGTGTTACAAAATAGATAAAAACTGAGGGCGTTTTCATAACAAGAGGAATAGATTCAAACAAAACCATTCCAGGTCTTTGAGAAAAAAGAAGAAAAAAAACAGGCCCATTCTCTTCTATCAAAATAATCAGAGGACAGCTGCCGCGTCCTTTCATCCAACTGCTGATGGTTCAGCACAACTAACCTACAAAGCCCTCTTCAAACTAGTAAGAGTGGAACAAAACTGCTCCTTATAGATAAAAGGAAAGCACGTAGCCTAATGCCAGACAAAGAAGAATGTCATCTATTGTACAAACATGTATTCTTTTATAATAGACTTGCAAACACTGCAGCCTCTCCCGCTGAAAGCGTCTGATAGATCAAATTCCTCAATTAGTGATCCTCAAACATTTCTCCAGTTGAAACTGCACAGGCCTATCACCATGTCCACTATCACTCTCAGACTCAAGAAGACAATCCCTCATGAAAACCTAGCTGGGTGTCAGGCATATTTAGAGTATGTGCCTAACCAACATCTTAAAAGGTTTAATTTGCTTTTTCTTCCACTGGCAAGCTCCCATACATAAAGATCATATATTAAAACAACAAAAGAAAAAATATATATACTGTATATGAGTTTTTTTTCCTTTGAACTTGCACACATATAGGCGGCCTATGTGTGTTTTTTTCTTTTTAAATAAGTTATAGCCTATATATTATATGAGGACTACTGGATTTACTGGTAGCAGACACCTTGATTTTACTCCGCCATGACTAGTGGATTCAGATTTTCATTAGCTACTTTGTAAAATAGAAAAAATAGTGAATAGTTGAAATAGTGAATAGTTGAAGTACCCCTTCAACTATTCACTATTCAACTATTCAGTACTTGTACTCTGTGCAATGACAATAAAGTTGAATCTAATCTAATCTAAACTGCTGGTTTACAAACTGCCAAAATCACTGCTAGAAGTGTAAAACAAAGTTATCAGCATGGTTGGTGGCTGATGTTGATTTCTCACGCCGCAAGTGTTAATTTCACACCGTACAGATGTGTAGTCTTGGAGACTTAATAATAATAATAATAACTTCCATTTAAGCGCCTTTCATGGTACCCAAGGCACTTAACAATGGAAAAGAGAAGCACTAGATAAGGTGAGAAAAACAACAACTAGGCTAAAAGGTAGGAAGACAATAAGACCAAAGACCTGAAGTATTTAAACAGTGGCTGAAGACCTTCCTCTTCAGCCACTGTTTAAATACTTCAGCGAGATGTTCCTATTACCATCAGCAGAGTCAGAGTGTGGGTGTCGGCTTTTGGTCACACTTGGTTGACAAAGCTGAAGGTGACACTAATTCAATTCACGTTCATCAATAAATCATCGATTTGATGGGACAGTCGCATCATTGACATGTTCGGGATCCGTGCTCCGGCACGATTAGTGATCACACTGTGCCGACTCCAAGTGAACCGTGCCCGAGCACACCTCTTCAAGCGGGCATGGTACAGATGGCCTAGTGTGAGTGTGCCCTAACAGCCGTCTGTGCTTAAAATCAAATACACAGCCTACTATACTACTAATAACCCTTCTATGGCATACCAGCACTATGTTACTTCTATAATTGTATACAGTCTGCACACAAAAACAGAGCCTACTTATTGGGCATGAACACTTTCTACTTTGTAAAGTAGGCTAGCGTCAGCTCATTTCCTTAATGTAACAACTCAGTTTGGCTTCCTGTTATCACTGCACAGGCTTTATTTGTGGTTTCAGAGACAAATGATGACATAGGGCGCACTCACCCTAGGCCATCTGCACGGTTGACGCCAAAAGTCTGGTTCGTTTGACTAGTGTGATCCCTAGCACGGATCCAGCACGGATCCAGCACGGATCCCGAACATGTCAATGATGCGACTGTCCCATAAAATCGATGATTTATTGATGAACGTGAATTGTAGTCGGGAGTAAAGCCGCAAATTCCTCCGTCAACGTCAGCTGCCTCCGTAAAACTCTTCTTATACG
>CABFOQ010008469.1:3529-14349 GCA_900660455.1 Gephyroberyx darwinii
ACTCTCCTCAACCTGCTGTACAGTATTTATGCTAGTTCAACCACTCCTTCTGTAAAGGAAATGACTTCATTAAAGTCGTTTTGGTTTCAGCTTGGGTGTATAGGAATGCTACATATGTGAGTTGCGTAAAAACTCCAAAAATGCTCACTGGTGTTGTGCGAGTTTCATTACCTTTGGGCCTGTGAAACCTTGAGCCCACATGAGCGTTCTTTTCTTCATCTCTGAAAACCTTTTGGACATCCGTGGTTTTCATCCAACAACAGCAATGTGTCACGTATGTGTGTTTATGTTTGTGCGCATGAACTTGATAAGATAAATGTCCGGTGTCTATTATGATTGAATTGTGAAAACGCTAGCTGCATGCCACTGAGATAAATGATATAGAAACTGCAAGAGGCAGAGAGGCCTTTGACCACATAGTTGGGGGTGACCTTTGATACGACAGTCAAGATGACCGTGACTCCCTCAAAGTACCACACCTGGTCTTCTTTATTCCATCAAGATTATTCAGTTAGTGTCAGGTAGTCATCAATAAAAGATTCAAAGCAACTTTTAAAGAAACGTTCAAAGCATTTTCCTGTAATTTTATTAATTTTCTGGCATTCATTGTATTTGGCCACCTATCTCAACATGTAAAAAGGACCTGCAAATACATCTGACCCAGGTCTGTCTCCTAATTTTAGTTAAAAAAATAACCTTGTAAGTGACTCTGCTTGTTAGGGGAGCCAACACCTTTGATATCACTGCAGTACAGTAGATGTTTAGTAGTAGTCCATGGCTACAGTAACACGACATATTACACAAACAATATCAGCCGCGACTTGCTCTAAAGTAACCATCGTAATTGCAGTCCATGAAGAACTGCTGCTCTAGATTGCATGTGCTCAAGTGGTGGTACTTCAGGGTGATTTACTCTGCTCAGACCAATTGGTTTCTATTGAGTCAATCAAGTTATTGGCTTAAGTGCTTGAGAGAAAAGACTTGGCATTTAAAGGAGAGGTCAAGATCCTCTTTGGGATCAGACTGCACTGCACTTGCACCAGTAATAACAATCACGCAACATTATTGAAGGTAAATTTAGTATACATTTATGTGATTAACAAGTCACCTGACACTGTCTCAACTGTCCTGGTACAGTAAACAGTCACCCATCTGTCACTCAGGCTTTTCAACAAGGGTGATAGTGTAACACTGAAAGATACTGTTGTCTAAAGGCAGGGAAATCTAACATCAAACCACATAATGTAGAGCATACACTCAGTGGCCACTTTATTAGGTACACCTGTACACCTGCTTGTTAAAGCAAATATCTAATCAGCCAATCATGTGGCAGCAACCCAATTCATAAAAGCATGCAGCCATGGTCAAGAGGTTCAGTTGTTCAGACCAAACATTAGAATGGGGAAGAAATGTGATATTTGTGACTGATGGTGGAATGGTTCGTTGTTGGTGCCAGACGGGGTGGTTGGAGTATCTCAGAAACTGCTGATCTCCTGGGAAGTGACAGTTCTGTGGGTGGAAAGGCCTTGTTGGGGGTCCTACCTAGTACTAGGAAGGTGTACCTAATAAAGTGGCCACTGAGTGTATATGCATGTATTCTGTGCATCTAAATATAAATGAAAAACATTACAATCTGTCTATCTATTTCATTTTTGCTCTTTCGTCTCTTTGAAAACTATAATATCATGGATATTATTAATATCATGGAGATCCAATGACCTCCCAGGAGCCCTTGAATCCTGTTATAGCTTCAGACTTCCCCTCTAATTTGCCCTTTAAATTAAAATGATGCACCCGAATCATCCACTTGCAAGCTTATTGTTCACAATCATTCAATCAATCATTCACAAAACCACAATCACTGTTTCATTTCCCCTCATATTGTGGGTAATATGCTTTTATGATATTCCTAATCACCTTTTAAAATCCTTCTATGCAATAAAATTAATGACATCATCAAGGATTTAGTCACCTAAACAAAACCAGTATCTTTTGACTGACAACAGAAAAGAGAAAGTGAAAAACTGTACGTTTTGCTCAGAAAATGACTGGGGACTTTAATGACATATAAGTTTCAGGGTAAACTTTGACTCAATTGAAGTTCGGTCATGTGGTTTCCATTAAGAACATAGTGTAGGGAGTATGTCATCAGCAGAGCCCACCAGAGACCTGTCGTGACTGTTGCCCGCCGCTCTGGTTTTACATTCCCAAAAACATGAACTGTAAACTGTGGTGTGGCGGGCTTTTTTCTACAGCTGTGCTGTAATTATGCTCTCTTGAAAAGCCAATTAAATTTCACAGATGGTCAGAAATGCTGTCTTTTGGTTGCTGTTAATCTCAGTGTAGGCAAACAGTTGGAGGCAGAGATGGGGAGTGTATGAAATTGCTTTATTCATACATTTATTTTCAGCAGCACGTACAACAAGTCATTGAAATATGCTTCAAAGTCAAACTTTCCATGACTTCTACAGTTCCAGGACCCACGATCACACAGTGAACAGAATTACTACTGGAGGATCACCAAATATAATAAATGTACTTGGTACACGGTGCCATGGAGACATATTGACACCTTTCAGAGTTTCACAAGAGGACAAGAGAGTTGGACAAGAGGACCTCATAAACAGAGTAAAGGGACAGGACGATATATGACAGATGGCACGCCATACAAAGTTATACTGTGTTTACATGCCGTTTGGTGGACGCTTACAATTCCATGAGTGCATACACTTGGCCCCAGTGGAAACCACACCCCTAACCCTGGCAGTGTTAGTGCCATGCTCTACACATTAAGGTTTACACAAGGTTTGATCCTTGTTTCCCTCAACAGCCAGGTGTCCTGTTGACACTACCTACCTGTGTTTTAAGTCTCTCTGGATAAGAACGTGAGCTAAAAGCCTAAAAGATGCATTAACTAAATTATGAGCATTGGCGGACCCACATTCATGTTTACCAGGATCTTACCAGGATTGTTTCCCAGATTAATACTTCTCTTATAAGATAATGAACATGCAATCAGATCATGTGGAAGATCTGCAGGACTTGTGCACTGTAGCTGTGCCATTTTCAAACAGGTCCTGAGTGTACAATTCAGGTTCAGCTCTTCAGTTCTTTCTGTGGCGTCACTCTATAGGGCGATGAAGGTGAATTGAGGCACCTTGCGAAAGTGCCCATGCTCAAACTCTGATTGGAGAGCCTCTTCCACTGATTGGACAATTAGGAGGAGGAGGATATGTACATGCATTTTTGCGCACACTCACTCACGCACACACACACACACACACACACACACACACACACACACACTTGGTCACTCAGTCGCCCAGTCAGTCAGCTCAGAACTCCTACGACTACAGCAGCAGTCCTCATGGCTCTATCTACAGTGGCATCCCTCTACCTGTGTTTCCTGCTGGTAAGTTCTTGGCACTGTGGATGGCACTGGGAGGATTTACAACTGGGGCTATGATGAAGGTAATTCCAAAGGGGAATATGGACCAAGAGCCATGGATGTTTGAGGTTAACCTGTAACTGTACCGCAACATGAGGTGGCGAGGAGGTAGGGTCGAAGGAATGAACTGCATCTTCTTTTGAGAATATTGCACAGAGAAAGGAAGGCAAACATTTGTAGAAATTTGTAGAAATAAAATTCACATTTTCCTCAATTGCCGAGGAACCCCCCCATGCTTTTGTTGTCTTGTCAGAAACACTTGTTGCTGCAGACATGGCTTGTGTTGTTTCAGTGTATCGCTTGGTTACTTGCTGCTGTCTGGGCAAGGATTTTTGGGGCTGACTGTTGAGATATGCTAAGATATCCTAAGATATATCTGTTTTTTTTTTCCTGATTCAAAGATAAATTTATGATTTTGAATCAATTATGTTATCAAATCATTAACGCACCAGCCTGCTTTTGATGAGGGTGGTGGCTGTTTTATTTTGGCACTAATGTCATTATCATTTGGGCTCACAAGCAAAGGGACTATGTGTTATGTATTTCATTTATTTACACACACATCCAGCACTGACACATTCGACAAATCACTGTACACACATTGCATACACTGTACACACTGTGGCATATAAACATAACATCAAACTTAATTGATCAGTGCAATAAAAGCCCCTTGCATAGAACAGCTTGCTGTCTTGCCTGCAGGGAGTGAATTGCTGGCATGATCTGGACAACACAGAGTATGACTGTTGGCCGATCAACAACCCAAATGATTACAACATGATTAGCTGTGGTGGTAAGTCCTTTTACATCTGTATGTCTGTCTGAGTCTCTATCTGATTGATTGTGTCACTGACTTGCTTTGTTAGTGAGTTAAAACAGCTGATTCTTCAGTGTTCTTTTAAGTGGGGATATGTGATGATTTACTGTAGTGGATGGTTCTTAGTTCTGGCTAAAAAGGAAGGAGACACTTCAACAGAGTGCCTGGCTGTTAGAGCTGCACGCTAGCTGTTAGAGGAATTGAACCTGAAACTGAAAGTGCATGCATGTCTGCATGTGCAAATGCACTACATGGTATCCCTTTAGGCATGCATGTGCTTGCTGTATGAAGCATGCATCGTAATGTTTTGATGTTTGTGTGTATCTACTGTATGCATCTATGTGCCTGCATGTTCAGATGCATGTGTGTGCCTGCAGGTCTGGAGATGGCTTGGGTGCAGCGTCCTCCAGAGAAAGTATCCAACGGGGAGGAGTTTAATGTCACCTACACGGTGACGGCTTCAGATTCCTTCTACGAGTATGCAATCAAGAACAAGATCTTCCAGTTCAGGTGAATGTGCTGCATAAACCCTGGAATCCTGACCGCCTGCCGTGCCCAGGCAGGGATACAAGCGCACATGCCCGCACGGACACAAATACTCACTCACATACACATTTGATTTATTGATTTAATTTGGAAGGAAGATGCTGTGGAAAGCCAAAAGAAAAACATCAAGGTCTTCAAAGGCGACAGTCAAAACAATTATAGAACTTATCAGTTATCTTGGCGAGACATAGAATAAAAAAGATCAAACTCTATTAACACACACACACACACACACATACACACACACACACACACACACACACACACATGCAGGTATGTATTGATGCCAGGGAGGAACTAGTGTGTTCCTTGCGGGAATGCCCAGGAACAAACATAGTTGATCACAATCTATCCATGACAGATTCTATTGTGTGGTTATGGATGATCATATTTATTAAGAATAGCTTAAAAGTAGTTTTCATATTCAGAGTAATATGATTAAAAAAACAACAACACGAGTTAAGCACAGGACAAGCTGAGTACATATTTTGCACTGCCTTCAAATCTTTCATCTTCATTCATCCATTTTTCTGCCGACCCATCTTCCCTTCCAGTGTGGCGTCAGAGGCCAAACGGTTCTGTCACGATCACGAGTGCCCAGCAAACTGGAACAACGCCAATGAAATGAACTGCTGTGTGTACCATGCCAACATCCACTCCTGCCCCCTCGCCCTCATGGTCAGTAGCCACCAGAGGACTGATCATCAATGTGTTTACTCTCTTTCCTCTGTAAAAACCTGTGTGTCTGTACTGCATTCCACCACCTCCACCACCACGTCCCTGCCAAGCCACATCACCATCACCTCCACACTCGCAGCTTACACCTGTAATCAGATACTGACTCCAGCTCGTCGCGTCAAACACTTCTCTCGGCACCAAAGTCAATGTGTTTATTACTTTTTTCCAGTCCTAATATGACGAATCTCAAACTAGTGAGTGTGAGATTACTCAAGAGTGACTTTAGACAACACATTTATCAGTTTTTGCCCAGTGGTTGTGATGTTTTAAGGTATATTTCCTTAGAAGGTTTTTCTGGGCAACATGACCTTGAGAAACCTTGGTGGAGATGGCAACTTCAGTGAATGAAGGAAGAAGTCCACATTTATGAATTTATGAAGAGTTTCAAAAACACTTTGGGGGGAAAAAACAGAAATGAATCATACATACTAGATTTAAAATAAATTGAAAATCAAGTGTGTTTAAGTGTGATTTTACCGTCTCCACTAGAGTGCTATAATAGGTTTTAATTTTGTGGTCTCTAGGACACTGGTTATCATATTGTAAGAGCAGGGGTCACATTTTTCAAAGTGTAGATATCACATTTTGGAATGAAACCCTCCATATAGTTTTCGTGTCTTCACAGAGACAAGGTGGAATATGTGGCCCATGGATTCCTGACGACGGGAAGATAGTGACTCACACTGTGTCCAAAGCAGGCAAGATGACCCAGAAATACTGGACTTCAAAGGTAAGCCAACCCAAACATACCCTCTTCATAAGAACGGGTCAGTTTCTACATCTACATCTGGTTTGTGTTACAACAAAACTCAACACATATTTGATTCAACATCTTGACAGGGCACTGTATGGTTCTATGGGTTAGTGCCAGGCTGGATACTGGGGGGGCCCACCAATGCTAAAATGCACTCATAGCAATGTACGGTGCTTTGGTGCAATTAAGTGACCACCAAATGTCAGATGTTAGACACATGAATGTGATGAAAATGACACATCCATTGTAAAACTGTAGTCTGTTACACTGGTATGTAGAAAAGGGCAGCAGGATGTAATCACTGGTCTGTTTAGAAACAGTACAAGACAGCGTAATAGAATAGTACAACATTCAACATTTTATTAGTGTTGTAGCAAAAGAATAACTTCTCACTGACTAGCATCCCATCATTCATTGTCTATCGGCTAAACTCTTACAGAAAATCATTCCGCTAATATCATTTTTTAAATAAAAATGATGTGTAGAGACAAACAATCCACATCATGACAATCTATGGCTCTGCTTGTTTCCATTGGTGCAGCAGATTCATCTTAAAATCATCAGCAACATAATCAAAATAGTACTGCATGCGATAGCAGCTAGAAGTGTCACGAATCACTGCTGTACCTTTCAGAATAATAATAGCAATGGGAAGAAATGATTTGTGGAAGTAAGTGCTGTTCTGTAGTGACGATGGTTCACAAGAGCCACTGAGTCAATGAGTGGCGTTTATTAGAAAATGACCCGAAAAAAATACAAGAAATCGAAGTGACAGAAATTCATTTTGGTGACATTGAGTGCCAAGACGTATTTACTCCATGGACAAGGATACACAGACATTTTGGTTGGGTTCTTTCATTTAGGTGGTGCTGGTCCACGTGGGAGTCACTTCAGTCATTGCCCATATCAAAATCGGCCAAATGCATGCAGCCCTGGAGTCTAAGGTGCTTGTTGTCAGCGCCCAAGGTCAGTCAGACTAACACCCATCAAGTATCCATTTGTTGTTATGCTGAAGAAAACTTTGGCTGCTGAGCGGTGGTCAGGTATTTGTAACCACATTGGTGTTTGTGTGTGTTTTATACAATAATATAAGAGACTTTCAACCAGGCATCATTTCAAACCAATTGGTATGTTAGCGTAACACATTAAAGTGTGTGTTTGTGTGTGTGCGTGCGCATGCATGTGATTGCTGTTAGAGGCTTAGAGATCCAATAACAAGGCTAAACTACTAGCAAGTATCTGTTGTCGATGTTTTTTTCATCCTTAAATGTCTTTAAAACATGCTGAACCACTGTAATATCTGAATCAAATACAGTTCAATTCACTGGGTGGAAATAAAGTGTCTAAAACGTGAACGTGTCTTAGTGTGCGGGGACGATGTCTGCGAGCTGGAGGAGAACTGCCTCAACTGTCCTGCAGACTGTGGCATCTGCCCAATGTCCATCACTATCAAGGTGGCCATAGGGCTGCCTGTCGCCCTCTTCTGCAGCGGCTTCATCTTAACCATGGTGGTGAGCCTCCACAACACACACACACACACACACACACACACATAGACACACATGTGCTTCCAGATGTTTGGCACTGCTGGGTTTTTTTTGCCAACTTTTCATTTCTTCTCTACAGTGGCTTCAGTACCAGAAACAGAAGATGTTTTGGGATGAGAGTTGGATCATCAACTACAAGAACATAATGTTTGGTAAATGTCTGACATGGGAGGTGCCGACAAATACTGACGTTTTACAGACTAGAAAATCTGTCGTTCCATTCTCTGAAACCTCAAGACTTCAATATTCAGTATACTTCAAGGTTGGGTCACTTTTATTTCACTTCAGTCAATCCAGGAAGTGACTATTCTTCAAAAAGAGAACAAAGGCTTTATCATTATTATGTGATTTACAGTCTCAGTTAAATTTTGTTTTTGAGTGAATTGAAAGTAAATTCAAAAGAAACCAGTGTGACCTGGATTTTTATATTTTCACAATCTTTCAATTTTATTTTTGAATTGCAAGTAAATTGATCCCCTCTCTGATATACGTACCTTTAATACACATATTGTCTGGGCTCCACAGGTAAAGTCTGCTATATGGGCTTCTGCAGTACCACCAGTCTCCAGCCAGTCAAGAGTAACTCCAGTGTCAGCCACAACACTGATGCGACGGTGTGCACTGTGGTCAACACCTCCTTCAAACAAGGCTTCATCCAGCCAGGCATCTAGTGAGACACTTCATTATTTGTTTATTTAGTTTACAATTAATAGAAGTATAAAGATGCACTTTATTCATTCACCCTACTAGTGAGACACTCTACTTGACTCCTTTACAGCTTATCAATCAGTAACATACAATCAATAGCAGTGTAAAGATTAACAAGTGGGCCTCACTTATAAAATGTTCTTTGACTTCATCCATTGTATAATATTTTTAAAAATATGGTAAATGGACTGCATTTATATAGCGCTTTTCTCCAAAGCGCTTTACAACATATGCCTCTCATTCACCCATTCACACACCGATGGCAGTGAGCTACCATGCAAGGTGCTCGCCTGACCATCGGGAGCAATTTGGGGTTCAGTGTCTTGCCCAAGGACGCTTCGACATGCAGACAGGAGGAGCCGGGGATCGAACCGCCAACCTTGTGATCAGAAGAAAAGCCACTCTACCTCCTGAGCCACAGCCGCCCAAAAAAATTGCATATATCGCCTTCAAACTTTGAATGTTGGTAGAGATTCGTTTTTGATATAAAACAGAAAATTGGAGAAAAACAACGTAACCTGTTGATTTTTAAGATATATTTTTTTAAGTCCCAAAGTTTGGCTTGGATTTGTTTGAACCTAAGAGCCTTTTATTGATGAGGCCCTGTAACAACACATTATGTAATCACCCCGCATTATGTAATAACTCGACAAAATGTAATACATTTTCACTTTATTATGCTTCATTATACTGACACAAGTATTGGTACACACAAATGTCAGGACACACACACACACACACACACATGCATACATGCGCACACATGCGTGCACACACACAGCTCTGCCATTAAGCAATCAGGATTATCCAAATTTTGACGATACAGAAAAAGAGACAAAAATGGTTGAACAACAAAAGACCAATATGGAACCGTAAATTCTTTCAAATTCTTTATTCTCTCAATGCCCAGTTACAGTATATTTAGCCAAAGAACATGTACCACACTGTAGTGGTCAACAACACTTTGAATGAACATTTAGACTATTAAGTATTATCTTTAATTATGTTTAAGTATTTAAGTAATTAAGTGAAAAAGAACCACAGCATATATCCTACCAACACACTGATTTGCAGTGGATTTCTAATATACAAACAGTTTTAATTTGCAAAAACTAGTAGTCACGATAGAAAGAACTTTTCCCCTCCAACATGCCCTTCACTTAAAACAGGCCATAGCTTACATGTTAGACACACATATAGCCCACACTATCTGGAAACTTCTAAACTACATCTGAACTACAAACACTTGAAGCGGCTTTAACCAAGAAAATCTACCCACAGTGCAAAACAGAGATAAGACTATTACATTACATTACATTACAGTCATTTAGCAGACGCTTTTATCCAAAGTGACTTACAATAAGTGCATTCAACATAGGTAGGAAGAGAACTACTAGTCACCAGAAATCATAAGTGCATTTCCTTCCTGAACAAGCATCTAAGAGCAGAACCAGTGCTGAGGTAAAAGTGCAATAAGTTATCTACCTACTTTTTAATTAAAGAAATGAGACAGATAAGTGAAGCAAATAAACAAGAGCTAAGACAAATACGTGAAGCATATAAGCAAGTGCTAAGCTACACTCATATTAGTTGAGAAGCGACTCTACAGTAAACTCTAAATGAGAGAAACTCCAAATCCAATGCTTTGCAGAGAAATAAAAAAAATTTCACACTCAATATCATAGCCTACCTTTCAACATGTTGCCTTTCAACTAGTGGCCAGTGATAGTCACTACAATTTATTCAATTCAGTAACTTTATTTATAGCACATTTTTCATACACGGTGGCAATTCAAGGTGCTTTACAAAGATTAAAAGACAGTTTATGAAAGAGAGGCAATTGATACATAAATAGACAATTTATAAGAAAAGACAATTGATTTATAAGAACAATGAATAAATAGATAGTGGTGTAGGGCCTAGATAAAAAATAGATTTAATATAAGTTGAACATTTTTGTAAAAAAACCCCAAATAACTTAACTAAAAGCATCCATGAACAGTGTGGTTTTGAGTTGTAATTCAAAAGTTTCGAGGGTTAGGTTACTTTTAAGGTCGACGGGGAGTCTGGTCCAGAGATGCGCAGCATAGTGAGTGACTAAAGGTTGCTTCACCAAGTTTAGCCCTGGCACTGGGCACTACTAGCAGCCCACTCCCACCTGACCTGAGAGGCCTGGCAGGAGTGTACTCCTTAAACATGTCTAATGTATTTTGGTCCCACTCCATGTATTGATTTATAAACAAGCAGCATTTCCTTGTA
>CABFOQ010008484.1:7460-20448 GCA_900660455.1 Gephyroberyx darwinii
AAGAGAAGGAACTCCCAGAAGCCAACAGCCCCCTGACGTACCTGACTCTCCACAACGACGAGCTCAACTCCAACATTGTCAGCCTTGACAACAAGCTTCTCCCTTTGCCAGATCAGCATCGCCTCCTTTGCCAATCCACCAATCAGCACAACACGGCCGTCTCCCAGGCAACAGCAGATCTCATCCAGGAAGAGAGAACCGGGCAAATTCTTGTGTGCTCACCTCTGTCAAATGAGGGGCGAACCATTCTGGACGCCCAGGCAGGGAGGGTTGCCTCTGACCTGGAAGGCATCACTCTAGAAAACAATCTTGGGGTGTCTTACCTCTCTGACCAGAGAGAGGCACCCACTGACCTCCAGAGGGGGGTGTCTGCCACCTCTGACTTGGCCAAGGAGGTGGAGCGTCTGCGTGAGAAGAACGCTAGGGAGGCTGGGCGTGCTAATCAGTGCCAGGCTAAACTGGAGGCCCTGCAGAGCCAGGTAAACTACAATGGGTACTGTTCATTACATAGTTTTTATACACAATCAAAGTTGACCTTGTCCAGTATAAAGGTCTTTAATAATTACTATTTATTTATCAAAAATAAAAGATTTGTTTAACATACTGAGCGTTCTTTCTACCGCTGCTTTATAAAAGCAATAAGCCACTCAACTCTGCTTTGCGTTGTTTCTCTTCCTCTCTCTCTTTCTCCCCAGGTGACACGTCAGACCCAGCAGCTAACCATGGCCTTTGACAGGCAGAGCCAGCACATCGTAGGCCTACTAGCCGAGCTGCAGGAGAAGGAGGGCGCCCTCCTCAGCCAGGGAGAGGAACTGCATCGCTGCAAGCAGGAGCTGGCCGCACTCAGGGCTGAGAAAGAGGAAGAGGAGGAGAAACAAAGAAGAGGGGAGGGAGAGAGGATGACAGCCAAAGAGGTGAGGGATGAAGAGCAAGCAGAGAAGAGGCAGGAGAGGGAAAGCCAAGAAGACAAGCCAGCAAAGGTGATCTCAGAGCTTCAACCTATCCATGAAAAGGAGTTCACTAACATCAGTAAACTGACTGGTGCCACCTCTACTACGCTGAGAGATGCAGGTCAACCAGAGGCCCTGACATCTGATGTTGAAAGAGCACCAACTACTAGCAGCAGCCTAAAGTTTTCTGCTGAAACAGAAGAACAAACATCAGACAGAGAAGCACTCCAGTCTGTAGCATGGCCTCAACGCTCTACGGACTCGGACAAGCCTGGTAACCACGACTCTGCTTGTGTGAAGGAAACCTCACTCCCTGCGACCATGTGCAAAGACACTAGTGAATATGGACAAGACGGTGGAGCGGCAGACAACTCTCAGAAACAAAAAGCTGATGCCCTGGCAGTCTCAGACACTACGGGGTCAGTGAGCGACCCAGCGCTACAAGCTACGAGGGAAAACCGAGAAGACTCAGTCGAGCAAAGCACAAACCCAGCAAATGAAGCTACTTCCTGTTCGGAGGAGGAGAGAGCACGCTCTGCAGTTGCGCTGAGTGACATCATCCTTGAGGGACGGCAGATTGGGGAGCGGGGTGTTAATGAAGGAGAAGATGGAGCAAGAGAAGAGAGGGAGACGGGGGCTGAAGAAGAGGTTTCTCAGCCTCAGATCAGCCTCCTGCAGCAACAGGTGGGGTTGGTCTCTGTTTTCACAGAGATCATAGATTTCCCCTAAGTGGCTCTTTCATTGTGTTTCATTCAATCTGCTCTGTTTTTTCCTTCCTGTCCAGGTGGTGGCGCTGCAGGCGGAGCTGCAGGCTCTCTCTGAGGAGAGCCAGCGGCAGGCCGAGGAGCTGACTCTATGGAGACTGGCCTCCCAACCCGCCCCGACCTTGGACCAGAACCTCCTCCAGACAGATCAGACCTCTGTTTTCAGACAGAGCCCGTCAAACCAGCAGCAGACTGATGATGTGTACCGTATGCTGCCAGGGGCCCAGGCACCTATGCTGGGCCCCGAGGACCCAGCACCCTGGGGTGTCACTCAGAGCCCCGCTACTGTGATGGTAATCAGGGAAGACGAGCTGCTCCTCTCCTGCTCCTCCAACAGACTGCACGGCTGCATGCTGGCCTCCAGGTAACACACACACACACACACACACACACTGGGAGCTAGGGTTGTTGAACATTATAACTACAACAACTCAGACCAATTCTGCACCAGTGGCAATGAGATGGTTGTAAATTCATTATGTTTGATGATCAAAGTGATTCTGTCTCTGCTTCTTGTCTCTAAATTGAAGACTGCAGCAAAGCAACCTTCCTGAACCAAAGAGTCTCCAGCCTCCTAAAAAGAACTCAGCACCTCAGGATTTCATTCAGGACACTGCCGTAGTTGACCAGGTGATTTCTTTCTTTAATCATTACTTCTTCAAGGATCCCTGTACCATCTGTCACTGACATGCCAGTCTTTGTATATTAGACTGGTGTTTTCTATAAGTCTCTATTCAGGATTTCTTGGACTATTTCGATAATGAGTATTTATGGGTGAGAACGGAACTTCATACTATCAAAACTCAGAGTACTGGTCTGTCTTCAATACTTATCATCTTTACTAATCTACCTTCACAAAGAAAAGAAATGCCATCCGACCTTTTACATTTTCAGAAACACACTCCTGCTTACTTGTCACATACAGCCAGAGAGCTATCAAAAGCTCTCAGTCAATTTGAGAATAGAAAAAATGTCTTCACTTCCTGGTTTTGACTTTGAATTAAAGGTCCACCTTTTTGTTTGTGTATTGGATTAGGGATTAGGCCTTTAATTCCTACCTTTTTGTCTGAAAAGGAAAACGTGGAGGTCAACTACTCGAAACAGTCAAAGGCCCAACCAGGACAGCACAAAGAGAACAGAGAGGCTGAACTTATTCAGATGTCGTCTGATGAAACCAGTCAGCAACACGTCGCCAAAGATCCCCACAAAGTCTCAGAGCTGCAGACCAAAGCAACCGAGCTTCACAAAGAGGATCTAGAACACAAACCAAATGCTCCAAGAGCAACCGATGAACTAAATACAACCAGTGATTCTTCAGGAAGAGAGGCTTGGGGAAAGCTGAAGAGCACCAGCACTCAAACAGAAGGAGGTTTGCACCCTCCCAGCGTGCCTCTAGCATCTGAACTCCACCATGCATGCACTCAGACTGAGGAAGAGGAGGAGGAGGATGAAGAATTGGTGGACTCTCCCCCCGTCTCTCCCGGCCCGTCATCCAAGGCAACAGAGTTTGGAGACAGGATGCTGTTTTCCGGTTCCTTCCCTATCCCGGCTGACCCGGCCCGTCTGGCTGAACGGATCCGACGCAACCGCAGCCAGCTGTCGGCCGCCTTCGATGACACCGAGTACGAACCCTACGGTCTGCCTGAGGTCGTCATGAAAGGTAACTTGATTACTTGTGTATCCGTTGGAATTCACTGCTTTTCGAAGGAACTTCAAGACGCACATATCAACATCAAACGATCAAAGATTCAATCCAACAACATCGGAGAACCTATTGGGACTACTAGAAGTTTTCCCATCTCTTTTTTTCTGTACCTTTTTGTACCTTATCTTCATCTGTTTTTTCCTCTGCCCTTCGTCCCCCTCGTCCTCTTCCCTTCCTCCAGGTTTTGCTGACATCCCCAGCGGTCCCTCCTGTCCCTACATAGTGAGGAGGGCTCTGTTAGGGACAACTGCCGTACCCCTCCCTCAGAAAGACCCGGTACACAGGGAGGAGACAGATTAGACCATGGCTACAGGTAACCAACATCCTACTGACGATAACCTGGGGAGAAAATAACATTTCTTTTGCATTTTTTATTTTGGGGTTGTAGGTGACAGCAGGTTTTGTGACTAAAGAACCAAGAGATCCCATTCAAAAAGCATTGTAACACAACAGAGACACATAGATGTAAATGATTGAAGTCTCAAAAATGTTAGTTTCTTACCCTGCGTTCACACTGAGAGCAGCATGATCAACAAGTCACTGCAAGTCTTCATTTCCTAGTGAGTTGAACAACCAGGGAAAACCGGCCGATGATCAGATTTCCGCACTAATAGTTCACCTGGCAAGTGCAAAATGAACGAGAAGTTGATTACAGCCATTCAAGGTTTCCCAGTTCTCTGTAACTTTTATTTGAAAGATTACAAGAATAAACATCTCAAGAATGATCCCATCTATTATAAGTAAGCTCTGAAGTCATTTTATTGAATATTTTATGTCAATTTTTGATTAACGCTACCTAATTAGTGCTAGCTAGCTGTGCTGACTCTTCAAAAAGATGCAATGTTATGAAAGACAACACCAAATCAGCAAAAAATACATCATTTGCCTGTCCAAAACTGCAGCTGCAGACCGCTACATAGACCCAATCAGAGCCTCTGGCACCAATCAGTCAGAATAGAGCGACCCATCAAGTTGCTCACAGTGCGACCGTGGGGTTAGTGTTCTGTTCACGACCTTCATGTGCATCTACACTTTTCATTTTCACATTTATTTCTATTGCAAAATTGGTGGTTTATCTCCTTCTAGCTGGCATAGGAGATGAATTACCTCTGTATGCACATAATGTGTTTCATAGTTTGTCATGTGTAGTTTACAGTCCAGTCCTCCTTAAGAGTTGGAATAATGTAAGGACTGCATCTGGAATATAACACACGAGGAGTTCATTTCTCTGCTCATTTAATCTGAGTCTTATTTTTCTTAAAACAAGCTGATGAGATATTCCACTTCCACAAATCATTTTCTTGCTACCGGTGGACTGATCTGCCTTTAATTTGAAGATGCTGTCACTTGTTTCCACAAAATTCCTGGCAATTATGTCACCCCATTGGAGGATTTGTTTTTCACTCAATTTAAAAACAAATACGATTTTAAGACACAAGCCTGAATGACTTGTCTGAGATGTTTTCTTGTAATGTTGCCCTCATGCATGTGTGTGTTGGCTATCCACAGATCCAGAGGAAGAAACTGAAGGTACGACAGCATCGGGCACCAAAGGGACGCTCCAGTCACCAGCAACATGTAGCCCTTCAGATCTATCAGCCGCTATAAGGGCTGCAGTGACCCAGGAACCACGGTACACATGTGCATGTAACCGGGCCCACAGCCTGAATAACCACATCCACTGTGGATCCAAAGAACACTGCGGGGACCTGAAAGACTTTATGGTCACTAATTTATCTCTAATAACTGTGGGGAGATCTTGCTGTCCGTCATAATGCAGCCACACGTATATTTAGGGACGGAGGTAGAGGTGATTTTGAAATGTTTGTTGATGTTAACAACCACTTTTCCAAGGGAACTGTTTAGTTCTTAGTAGCCCCTATATGCCACAGAATGAACCTATGGGTCTGTACACTTTGAATGAAACACAGTGCCTAGTTGATGCTTTTTTTTTTTTAACAAGCTCCTTGCCAAGAGAGGTTTGATTTGTTTCTGAAAGGCTGAGGCCAAGAGAAGCCTGTTGTGAACACAGGATTTCTTTTGTTATTGTCGTTAAGGCGCCTTATGGACACTTGAATGTGTTTGAGTGCAGGGCAGGTGTTCACGTGTACAATAATTTTGTGAAAATATGGTGTGTGTGAGAGAGAGAAAGTTTGTGCACAACTGCATGTGTGAACTTGTGTGTCGTCATCTCAGTGTTACTGTTTGTATATGTGTGTGGGAGAAAGGGAGAGGGCAAGCACGTGTCTATGACTCAATCTAACATGCATTGGTTTCCGCTCCATGTATGGTGATGCCCACTGTTCTCTCTCTGTCTGTCTCTCTCTCTCTCTCTCTCTCCATCTGTCTCTCTCCATCTGTCTCTCTCTCTCCCCTGCTTTGCTTTCATGTCAGTCTCTTACACTAGCAAGCACTCATACCTAACTTTGCTCTGAATTTACTGAAAACTAATGTGTGAAGGTATTTTATCAATAGACTATAGAGGTCATTTGAGTTCCTAGATTTGATCAAATATAATATATTTGCTTGATATAACTATTTTTCTATATCAAGTTTTGTTGTTGTGCCTTAGACAACAATAGCCTACATGTACAGTGTAGATTTTGTAGATGAGTTTGAAATTGATGTACAGTATTTTTGTTTTTTCGTTCAATAACAGAGACGTTGGTAGCCAAGTCTCTATTTCGCAGGCTGGTACTTCAAGATTTGACCGGTTAGTTAAAATCTTGCTGGCCCATCTTTTGTGAAATTTTGCGTGCGTTCATCCGTGCACTGCCACATAACGGAACGGAGCTGCGTTGTCAAATGATATCAGTTGAATGCTAATTTGTGTTTGTTTAAAAGCGTGGAGTGATTTTAATTTCTTATTTCCCAGTAGAGATGGTTTCTCCCGGCCTGTTTATCGTCACACAGAACATCGTGGACTGTTACTGACTTTGACGCCATCGCCGTTCCTTTGCCGTGTTACACACACACAAACACACACCTCCCCTCCCCTTTAACTGCCTTCATATCTCTGGGATCTGTAGTCTTTTGGCAGCGAGGCTGTTTGGAGGACTCGGACCAGAGGAGCACTGTGAATCTCTTGCCCTGTTTAGGACACTTTTACGCGAATGTATCTCTGTTGACATTTTGTGTTTTGCAGGTGGAATAAAAGGCTTGCTCTCAGTTTGACCGTTGCCTTTTTTGAATCATTCATCTTCCAGCGCTCTTAGGCCTGACGGCTGGAGAGGGCTGCCTACTTTCCACTTCACGTCAATGTTAGGGCTGTTGTGTTTTTGAGTCTTCTGTCTCTGTCAACTGCGCCATGCTGTTTCAATGGCATATAATTAAGCTTGATGAGTGCTGTGCTTGAATGAAGTGGAATATCTTGCATCACAAAAGTATTTCAGCAATTACCAATATCCTCTCCCCTTGCCTTTATATCAGAAAGATTACTGAGGCGTTGCTTGAAGGGAGCAGGCTTGGATCGGGGAACTGAGTCGACGACGGAAGACTAAAGCACTCCAAGTAATGTCTGCAATATTTCACGTTGCACTTTACTTTCTCCTCAGGAGAGAGAAAAATTATGCGGATCATAATTCTGACTTTGAAGAAACAAATGTCTCCTTTTACTTCCCAAAAAGACAGAGGTTGGAAAGACATGGATTTAGAGAGCTAAGCCCCCCAACATCCAGTTCAGGAAACGCTGGGCCCTCTGCTCTTCCTCTGCAGCGACTGCACTTTGTCAGCCTCAGTACTGTAATGGGCCTTACACACACACATATACACACACACATATATATACACACACACACACACATATATACACACATATATACACACACACACACACACGTGCCTCCGCCTTGTCCCTTTCTTCCACTCCTCCTACAATCTCCTCTCCTGTGTCAGAGTGATGTAGGGTCCCGCGAACGGGGAAAGACCTTCCAAGGAGAAAACGCACACACACACACACACACATGCACACACACACACACACTCTGCTCCTCAGTGAGCACTGAATGGTGAGAGGACGGTACATGCTGCACGGGACAATCTCTTGGATAGCACGGCTTCTCCAAACTGAAGGTAAGACATGAGAAATCTTTCACCGGGGTTTCCTGTTTCTGTTGTGTATTTCCACTTGATAAGTAGAAGTTTGCATTTCACTTCACACATTGCTAAGTTGTAGATGCAGATTGCTAATAACTTGGACCAGTAAATACTCTATGTATCCCACAGGCCGTTTTATCTTTTTGGCCCTCCCTTTTTCATATTCTGGATTACCAAATATAGTAGGAAACAGTCAAATGCATTTCAAGCTGTCTTAATAATTCTAGACCAGCAGAGATGTTGAATTCCCCGCTCTAATAAATCCTGTCCTTATAGCAACCCTCAACCCACATATGTCTATTTATGTTTCTTTGAACAGAGTTTACACTATTATACACTACTATACTTTTTTTTCCTTCAGTTTTGGAACCGTTAAAGGAGAAAATCACTCAATTCAAGAATTGTTAAATGCTCTTTCTACAACGTTTGTTAGCATAACTCTCCCAGAGCATGAAACCAGAGAATAATCTGTGAAGGTGTTTGCATTCAAAAGTGTTATAATATTGTGAACTAGAGTATGTCCTCATCCCCAGATTCATATCTGGAGGCACATCAGTGTCACGTCACAAATTAAGGGGCGGGACAAAACTCAGACACTTATGTTCACAAATGGATCTTTCCAGGCCAGAGGAACAACACATTTTTCCAAAATCGAGTGCTGTTGAAACCAATGGCTGATCACTCTGGGTGTAATGTTTGAAGCCGACTGGGAATTCCTAGCATTTGTGGTTTGTCACTGTTGAGTTAGATTTGTCCCATACACCTGCCTCGGGTGTAAACGTGGGGATAGCCTATGTACTCCGTTCACCTTCACCCTCTCTCAGCCCTGTGCTTTCTTTCAAACCCTGAGGATGTATTATCCCACCTGTCACACTGTTTGGCTTGAGCTTAGATCACAGCACATCAACTGCAGCCCTGTTTTTTTTTTTTGCTCCCTTCACTCATATCTTAGCAAAATATGCCAGCGGAGGTTTGGACAACGATAGCTAATAATACCTTTTTGGTGTAGAAGCCAGGAGCAGAGAAGCAGACCAAAGCCAGCAGTCCATTAGCGCAGAATGCTAACAGTCAGCCAGACTCTGGGAAGTCTCAGAACATTGTCAAGGTCCTTGTGCAGCCCAGGGGCCAACCGACCAATAGCAGAAGCTCCTAAATCCCTGTCACGATTGGCTGGGATCGGGCCTCCGCTCTTTTGACTGTGTGTGTGTCTACCTTGGAGGTAAACACAGTTCAAAAAAAAACATTTAAACCCAGATGAAGATAAGTGATAAACAGATTTTCGATTAATGTCAAGATGTATGGAGGCTTGGCAGAGGCTAATCGTTTGCAAGGCCCCTGGCAGGGCCGCCTGGTGTGTGTCAGTCCCTCCCTGGATTATTATGACAAAGGCCCTATAGTGGGAACACTCATCTAATACCCCGCAGGCACAGAGGGAGAAGGAGAGAATGAGCAAGTTATGGTTTTCCTGTTCCTATATAACAGCCTCATTTACACTCACAATTTCTGGACATGTTTGCTTGTTTTGTGATGAATCTAAGTTGATCTGTATTGGTAACGTCAGGACGATCTTGTATGCCAATAAAACTTATTGAATTGAATTGCAGGAACAAGAAGTGGGCCGGGTTTCCTTTGGTCGTGAACTCTGAAAAGAGAGAGCAGGGTAGGGCTCAACGGTCCAGGAGAAAGAGCAAAGGGTGGACGGAAGAGTGAAGGATTCATTAATCTTCTGATTTGAGGAGCTTTAACATGGGATGAGCTCCAGACACCAGCATCTTAAAGGTAACACCCCCTCAGTTAGTCTGTCATAGCATAAGCTATTTAGAAAGCACGTGGAAGCTACGGGACCTTAAATGCACACATTTTTGGCATGAGTGGTCCCAGAGTGAATTAGACCCTGGTAGAGTTAACGCCATGTGCTACCTGCTGAGCTACGTGGACCACAGACGTGGATTTTTGGACCCTTCCCAACAAACCTTTTCAACTCTAACTTCTAACTCACTTTTCCTGTCAGTGAGCGGCTCGGTTTTGGTTTGACGCAAAAGCGTATAAAGAAGCTTGTTAATGTCTGTCAGTGTTTCCAAGTAAACCACTTATGCTGCTCGTTTACACGTTTGCACACTCACACATACAGTACTTCTTTAAAGGAACTTCCTGTTTATGGCCAGCTGTGCCCCAGTGCATCCTGACTGTGAGTCCTAGGAGATCCTGGCCACTGAGCGCTGACCCCCTAACCCCGGAGGGGGGCGGCAGGGAGAGAGAGAATGCGGTGCCCCACCCTGGTGGCCCTGCTGGTGGGGGTCATGCTGTACCTGGTGATGGGAGCGCTTGTTTTCCGCAACCTGGAGACCTCCCATGAGAGTCGAGCGTTTGAGAAGCTGCTCGAAACCAAGCGCACCTTCCTTGACAACTACTCCTGTGTCCACGAGGAGGGCTTCCACGAGCTGGTTAAGGTATCTATGGACACACTGACCCAACTATTAACATGAACCCACTCAGTGTCTACGACAATAAAAACAACATGCATATGAAACACACAGACCTACAGTATTTCTGGTCTACCATGGCAGCGACACACACATCCTTCAACACACACTTATCGGTTCATGCAGCCTGGAAGTTTGGAGTGCAATATTTCCAATACAACTACTATAGAATGATGGTATGAGAGCCAGTACAGTACCTGATGTTAAGCTTCTTATTTTCAATTAAATTACATGTCCTGTATGTATGACATGGTGTGTGCTTTCTACTGTTGCATAATCCTCCAGTATACTCCAGTACACACACACACACACACACACACACACACACACACAATCACTATGCTGTCCCGTCTCTCCAGAGAGTGGTGTTTGTGGTGGAGGCAGGCCTGGATGCGAGCAGCGGCTCTGCCAACTTCACCAGCCGCTGGGACCTGGCCTCCGCCTTCTTCTTCTGTGGCACCATCATCACCACCATCGGTAGGCAGGACTCAGAGGGACCTTTCAAGATGAAACAACCTTAAACGTGCATCTTCCACCAATGAGTAGGACACTGACACACAGGATCCATAGCCATCCATGTGTGTGGGAGCTTTTGCATCCAAAACAACTTTATTTCATTGCAGTGTAAATGTGTCGGTCTACCATGCACTGCCAGTGGAGCAGGTGCATGACTTGGTTACTGGGCTCTGTCGTTCCCAGCAGTGTGTGAGACACTCTCAACTCGTGATCATGGGGATAGCCTAGGTGAACTATTCTTTCAAGATGTGGTTTCACATTAAGCATATTGGTGGCCTGAATCATTCACACCTAACCTCCAGGACAGTGGTTGCCAAAGATTGGGGGGGTCCCAGTGGGTCCTCCAATTTAATTTCAGTATAGTTTCATTTGGCAGAAGTCAGCAGCACAATGACAGACATGACAGAATGTGTAAGAATGTCTTTTCCAATCACAAGTTTCACTCTCCACCATTACCTGCCCAACAGCAGGTCCGGCATGCAGGTCTGCTCTGGCCTACCTAAATTTGGGGTCCCTGAAATAAAGTTTGGAAACCTTGCCCCAATCGCATTGCTTATAGATGACCTATAAAGAAATCTTACTGTGAGGAACCTCACTAATTCATGGGTAAATGGCTGAAAGTCCTTGTGGTCTCTATCTTGCTCCCTTGACAGGTTTTGGGAACCTTTCTCCTCGGACGTGGTCTGGCCAGCTGTTCTGCGTGTGCTATGCCCTGGTGGGAATCCCCATGTTTGGCATACTGCTAGCCGGGGTAGGCGACCACATGGGCACGGTGTTGCGGAGAGCCGTGGCCAAGATTGAGACCCTCTTCCTGGTGAGAATGGTCTGTCCTGCCCAGGAACCAAACGTCAGTTGGATTTACGCTGTCTGCTCAAATCAGAGCGTTGCACGTACTTGTTTCAGCCAAGAGTTTTTTCATTGCTGTCTAAATAGGGAATAATTGGGCTTTATGTAATTTCCAGTTAGGCAGCAATGAAAAGATCATAACTACGCCACACAATGGAAAAACAATCTAAGCAGAGCTGGTTGTGTAAATCCCAACCCAGTCATCAGGCTAGTTTAACAGTGTCTCAGTTCACAGCTTGAAGAATCCACTTCATTCAGTCAGGCTCTGACTCTGTCCATCCCTATAGCCCATCATTTAGGTTAACCGTTTCCTTAACTGTGTAAATGCATGTGCTTGTAGTTTTTAGAGAAAGGGTTTTTTTGGGCCAACCTATTGATTTGAACCATGTTTTCAAAATCAAAAAATTGCCAAAAGAAGCTGCTGCAATCATAAAAAAAGATTTGAACTACCGACCTTTTATTATGCAGCGACTGACTTCTCATTTCCAGGACAGCCCTGTGTACAAAGCAATACTGCACCAAAAAATAGATTTATTGCATAGTTCCTATTCTATTTGTGTCTCATTTCCTGTTTGTCTTCTTCTCTGCTGAATTACTTTTGATGCTACAACGAGCTTCCCCATGGGGATCAATAAAGTTTGATCTTATCCTCCCCTAACAAATAAACAACACCAAATTTAGAAGACAGGCATCAAACCAACACAGTGTATTTACATGAACTATGGATTTAAGTAATAAAGAAATTTAATTTTCCATTGTGGGAGCTCGGGAGAGTAGCGTGAACTGGCTCTGTTGATTCTTAATCTTATTTGAAAAGGCCAGGCTTTCATCTTACAAGTCATGTAAGTCATATATGTCACAGTATCCCTGAACATGTCACTCTTTTTATTTTTTTAAATCAATGATATTTTCTCTTTTCCCAGAAACGTAAGGTCAGCCCCACCATTGTGCGTGTGATCTCAGCGGTTCTCTCCATCCTGATTGGCTGTCTGATCTTCCTCGCCGTGCCGACGGTGGTGTTCAAGGAAATGGAGAAGTGGACTTTTCTGGAGGCGCTCTACTTCGTGGTCATCACTCTCACCACTGTTGGCTTCGGAGACTATGTACCAGGTACCACACACACACACACAGCTACACACACACATAATACACCTCATGTCAGGCAGCAGGTTGGTCTAGTGGTTAGAGCAACTGTCTTTCAACCAGACCACCCGTGTTAAAGCCACTTCAGTCAAGTGTCCGCGGTATCGCGTCACGTTAAACCACGCCACTCTCTCTCTGTCCAGGTGGCGGTCGTAAGGACGATCTGTTCTTTAAGCCCCTGGTGTGGTTGTGGATCGTGTTTGGCCTGGCCTACTTTGCCTCCATCCTCACCATGATAGGCAACTGGCTGAGGGTGCTGTCCAAGAGGACCCGCGCTGAGGTGAGAGAGAGACAGTATCAGACAGCCAGGAATGTATACTAAGTCTGGGAAGAGGTGCACTTAAACACATCACACTCTTCAGCTTGTTTAGACTCTTCCTGCTGCTCTCTCCCTCTGCCTCTCAGATGGAGGAGTTGAGAGCCCATGCTACAGACTGGAGCCAGAACATCCAGAACATGTCCATGGACTTCCGCATCCCCAACCCC
>CABFOQ010008494.1:12478-31729 GCA_900660455.1 Gephyroberyx darwinii
GTGGTTGGGGGGGGTACTATACAGGTTCTCAAATGTACTCTATGGGGACACTTTGTTGTCACATTGGAAATCTGAGCAATGATCAAACAGAGTCTTGTGCTGTACATCATGCATTCTGCCTTCAAGAGAAAGTTGTTTTTGAATGTTATCAATGAATTATCAATAAGAAGAGTTTGATGAAAGATGATTAATACATGGAGTCAAAATGCATTCTCAGTGAATAAAAACAGAACATATATGTTTATCAAAATATGTTTCATCTTTCATCTTTGTTCCATATGAAGAGCTGAACGGTGCTGAAAGGCTGCCATCTCAAAAAGGCAAAATAACAAGTTACGACAAGACAAAGAAAGAAATCAGGACCACCAGATTTGCAGGTCAGCAGGGAAACTGTCTATGTACGCATCAACACTTGACCGATCTGACTTTATGAGCGGGGCTTTTCTGCTCCGGATCAACCGTATTGAGAGAACCTATCAAGGTGTGCACTTGCATTTCATTTGGCGCGTGCCACTTGAGAGTCCCCAGGACGACCTGTAAACACGTTTCTCTGCATCCGACCCAGGAGCGCGTCTCTGTCGCCTGTCTGCAACAGTGCCGAGCCAAGCGTCACCCATGTCACGCTCCGATAGCTCAATTTAAATGGAAATTGGATGAACTGCTTGGAAGTGATCCAGCCATCCAGAACAATTAACCCATATTACTGGCAGGCCTTGAAGGAGTAATTTGACTTTGAATGAGTATGGGGGGACAGCCAGTGGTATTTAATACTACTGGAAACACAATAGCCCCAAGATGATCCTGTTTTGTTCTCTCTTCTCTGCTACCGTAGGTTTAATGTCACATTTTGTCTCCTTTTTAAATCATGCTAACACTAATCCATTGTTAGAGCAAAAGAAATCAACAAATAGGATTTCAATACATGAGAATGTTTATTTTCACTCATTCTACTTGGGCACCAAAGGGTCAACTCACAATACATCTTACAGTGACTTGTTATGAATTGAAAAGATTGGCTATATATTTGTTTTCTTTTTGGCATCACAGAGAAGGATAAGCGTTGCTTAAACTCAGAAGAAGATAGAATTTTATTGTATGTATGACTATTTCAACTATTATATTCAAATAAATAAACAATAAATCTTAAACTCAAATGGTTTCCATCATCACTGCATTAGCACAATTAATGTATGGTAATGGGGGCTCACATGATTATCTGCACAAGTCACTAATACTTAAAATACTTAATAATCTTTAATTGGAATTGACAACCAGGTGGTGCAGAAGGTACATGAGGGAGACATTTGCCATCACTGGTTTTAAAAATAGACGCGCCAGCATGCGCCATGAAAAAGTTACTCTTGACCCATCAAGCTGAATCCGTTCAGAATCAATATAAATAAAAATGCCCTTCATGAGCTTCATGTGATTCAGAGAGAAGCGTAATATAGTGAGGCTGCAGCTCAGGGCATCCTGACAAACCGCGGTAATATATTTTAATAATGGCAGAAAAGGAACTTGACAGGACCTTCATATTAACTCTTCCCATGAAAAGAAAATAAAGTCACTGATAGTGACGGAGATAAAATGATCCAGGACTAGCTTCAGTTCTAATGTTCAAACTCAAAAACAACAAGCACAAGCCTTGAGGATATTTTCTCCTTATGCAACAGTAACACTTGTCATTTCAACTTCAATTGTGAGATCTGCTCCTAAAGACTGGATTTCATGAGATCACGCCGCTGTGTGTCCACACTGTTACAGGTCTCCTGTGGCTTTATTTAATTACATTTGTGTCTGAATGTTCCTACTCTCCCTTTCTGACGTGTTACTTTGCTTGTATGCACAGTGTGGGTTGTGCCCAGACTACACAGAATTCTGATTTTGAACATCAGATACCAATATGAGCAAAATCCAATGTTTGCACCTGCCGCCTAATGTGACTTGGCATGATGAGATGATTAATGTCGTATTGAAACAAGTTGTATTGAAATGACTCTGTGAGATTCTACACAAACACATGCACACATACACACACATACATATATGTATATATATATATATATATTGAAGATTTTCAATTTTACACACGACACAAAAACCCCCACAAAGTGTTCAGAGTAGAAGTTGATCTGTGGGGAGGCTGGAGATTGCTCTCTTTCTCCCTTGTCCTCCTGCGGTGTTGACAAGGGAGAGGCAGGGAAAGAGAGGAGGAGAACAGAATGGCAAAGGAAGCTGAAATCACCACACTCTGTATGCAGGGGACTCAAGCGTGTTGGACTTGTGAGTCAGTCAGGTAATGGGTGAAATTGTGTCTGCTGCACAGCTTATAAATCGCGGTGCTGGCAGTATTTATCTATGTCTCAGACAATCCTGCTGGGAGATGGGAGCGGTGAAATGAGAATCAACAGCCTGCTTCTCCTCCCCTCACCTCTCGTCAGGTCATTTCATCTCCCCCCTCTCTCCAAGGCAACATGTGAAGAGAAACTGATAAATATAAAGCAACTCAAGAGCCGGCTGCCTCTGCCCTCTGCATTTCAGCGTAATTCCCGAGGTCATTTCAATGTATTTTGTCCAAACCTAAAGGGGCCTCGGCTAAGCTGCCTCTCTCGCTGAATTTACATGTGAAGATATGATATGATGAAGTATTTATGCCTTTTTAAACTAGTCCCTGTCCGCAACAGCCACTTTAAGGGCCACTCAGCTCTAATCTCCGACCACACTTGTACTCAGATCTTGCATATTTCATACCCTCCCAAATCAGGGTTTCACACTCTGATGGTGGCAGGCCTGCAATGCAATAAAAGACTGGACGGGAGCTATTTCTAGTCCCCCCCATCCTAGACAATTACCCTTTGGCTTTGTCTCTGACAGTCACACCCTATTACCACATCTCGTACGGATAGAATAGAGCGGACAGACGTGGGCATGAGCAAAGGGTGGCTAGAGAGAGGAGAGGAACACGGGGAGGGAACAACACAACACACAATTTCAGGCTTCATTGTAATTCTGCTCTCATCTCGGTCCCAAGTGACAAGCAGCGAGCTGCCCAGGTTTCTAATCATTCCTGTTGTCAGATTGGTACCCCAAGTGAGATTGAGTTGATTGCTTGAACAAATTTGCAAAGTAACGATGCAATTTGCTGCAGTAAGCCTTGGGAGGGTTTGGTATGTCAGACTGGCGGGGTCTTTGGAGAGGCTCACTGAAGACTGGGACTGGGAAGTTGTCTTCTCGGGGGAACTTGTCTTCAACTAAATTAAGCTCACTGTTAATGACACCACCTGTAAACCAATCAACAGGTTTATTTGTACATGGACTTGACTGCAGCAGCACCAGAGCTACAACGAATCAAGGCTTAGAGGACTGATATGAAGTAGTTTGTTTTCCAATTGCAAACTGCCACCAAATGAAGAGATACCCAAAATCGAATTTGTGCTGTGTAACATTTTGGATATATTTCATCCTTAAATGTAACGAGACATGTCACTTCCACTCACTCTAATCACTGACCGTAGGAACCTGGCACTGCCCCGTGATCTGGCAATATGAATATGAATCGGTTGCTGTCTGTCATCTCAATGTAATGATTAAAGATTCTGGTGACATAGTATTGCACCAAATAAAAAGGCCATTCATTTCCAGCATGACAGTCGCTATTCTTTCACAGCCATTACTCTATTATGGATTTTGACAAATTTTAATGGAAATGACTGATTAGAGGTATGGGAGTGGGGACCACGGCGCACGAGAGAAGTGAATTTGTCTTGGAACAAAAGGACTTGTCACTGAGTCATAGGAGAGCCTTCGACAGCCTGCGAGGCATTACCGTTCATGCATCCCACAGATGTGGCAGCTTGCAAACAGGTCCATGACAAATCCTATAGAAATACATATTACGGTGAGTGGTAGAAAGATCAAGGACACATTTTTCAAACGGTGGCGTGTGTTTTCAAAATGCACTTTAGCATTCTCCCTAACAAAGTCTCAAGAATTCAATAAAAAGTGTTTGGTAGGAAAGCTGCAGTCCTCCCCACTAACAGTCATTCTGGAGAAAAAATATAATAATAAGCAAAACACATCAGCTTAAATGAGCTCTGAGCACCTAGCAGAGGAAAACAGAAAAGTGCAATATTTAATACCGAGAGATTAATGGTATGTCACATCTTTAAAGTGAATTTCTGGGAAGAAAATAGGAAGGAATACGCCATGAATAAACATTAACATTATTAATAAATACAGAAATAGATCAATGAAATAAATAAATAAAATAAAAATGAATAAATAAATGAGTAAGACAGAGAAAGAAAATGATGATTATGATCATTTATTTTCCTATTTATTTCTTCCTGTATTGCTCCTTACTATGATAGTTAGGCAGTGTCAATCAAATACTTGGTGGTCTTTAACACATTATTATGGTGCATTGCTTGACTGGATTTGCCTTAATTGGCTACAAATGAACTTTGCAACAAACTTCAAGTCCTGTAACTTCACAATTATAAGTTGGCCACTAATAAGAAGACTGGCCAGGCCAATAGCTGTGATGATTAATGTTAAAGTAAGATATTAATAAAGTAAGATATTTGGCTTCCACTGTAGAAGACAACAATGTTTCCCCTGGTTACCAGCTTTACTCTGTAGACACGATAATCAATAAGTTCAGTTTGCTGCTAGCTGTTACCAACACAGAAGTCGACCTGTTATTTCTGTCATCCAATTTCTATAAGCACAATTGAACCTTACTTATTGTGCAGTTTGATTGCTGGAGTGCTGGACACCACACCCACTGAAACATGATTATGGAGCAGGAAATAAATAATGAAATAATGAAATAGATGAGTAGGAAAATAAATTAATGAGGAAATGTATTATTTATTCTTCTTGATTATGCATTGTTTTCCTCATTTATTTTTTAAACAAATGAATAAATTAATATTTAATAAATTTATGTTCACTTTTATGTTTTCTGTTTCTTGACAGATTTCTTTTTTATACATTCATTTAGTTTTGTATTTGTTAATAGATTTATTTATGTATTCACTTATTTCTAATTATGGCCGGTTCTACAGGAGAAACCCATCAGTAGAACCAGACAATGAACATCACCAACGTTATAATAAATTCACCATTTTGAATCATGCTGCATTGTTTGTGAGGTGATATCATGTAAAAGGGAAAAAAATGAATCCATCCCTCCAAAAAAAATACAAAATCAAATACACCATTATAAATGTAAATCTCAAAATGAAAAGCAGTTTTATCATGTTATTGATAAATAGTCTGTAGTGTGGTTAAGATACAATGCAGTCATACAGTTTCAGCCCACTGCCATTACTCTGGCCTCCTTTCCAGTCTGACTATTGGGCCTTACGGATAACTATTGAGAACTTGGAAATAGCCTCGAGCGCAGATAAAACAAATGGCATGATGTTCACCTGGCAAGGCTGAAAATCCACTCTCCGACTGCATGTTAGTATTTGAAATGGAATTCAGATCATATACATATCTGGACATTTGGACTGATGGCAAAATCCCCCCAGAGGCGCTAACCAAGAAATTAAAGACATTTAAATTGTAGGTATTAAGATTTACCTAGTAGTTATTGAAACAGTACCTTGATTAAAGGTCACATGTTTGATTACTGCAATAGCTAGTGTGTCCACTTACAAGACACAGAGCCGTACCTGCTCACCCACTGTGAATTGCTCTGGATTAGCGTATCAGCTAAATGCTTAAAAAAGAGATATAAAATGATTCTTCTATAGTAATAACGTGGCAGGTTTCTCTCATAGTCACATAAAACTCAGAATCCAGTCAACAGTCATTTGTGGATGTAATATAAAGCCTACCACAGTGCTAAATGCGTTTTATCATTTCCAGCTCAACTATACAATGTGCATTCGTTTTGTATTTATTCTTCCAGTTGGCATGTGAATAAACCCAACCATGTGTCCAGGGATGCGGTAGCCATGGCCACCCCTGGAAACTGATGTGCCTGGAATACAGGATTGTGATTGGTGAAGAGATTTACAATCGGCCCAGCAGGATGGATTTGAATTTAAAAGCTAGTTATTTTAAAAAACTTGCTTAAAAAAGACAAGAATGTAGCAACATAACCTAACCTGCATAGAGATAGAGATGTTATTCATCAGATGGCCAACAAAATTCACCTACACATTGGTTCTGGTTGGCAATCGTCCTGACTAGGCTGCGTAAATTCAAGGTAAACAGGTATATAATGGTCAGTTTGAACAGATTTTTGACATTTTAATGGGGAATAAGTAGACATCAAAGAAATACTAATTGAAAATACTACCCAAAATGCTGTGCATTAGAAGTGAAGTGAACACGTCAGTATGTGGGCCTATGTACTATGTTATGTTAACATGTATGATTCACATCCTGCATGTTACAGTACAGTACAGCAGCGTAGGCAGAGGCAGTGCTTATTGTTAGAATTGTGTTTTCACACATGGAAAATGGCAGGCTGTCGCTGAACAACCACTGAGCTGCTGGAATCGCTGGAGGACCACTGGAGAAATGATTATCAAGACACCAGTGGGCTGCTGGCTGCCACCACAGGCTGAGCAATAACTGTTATTTAGGATAGAATGGATTACAGAACATTTTGAGATTAGACTGCTTAATCCCCAAATGAACTGCTCAGGGCTTTAATAGAGACTATTAAAACGTTTGTGTCTCGCCTGTTTTTTCTTTCCTTTATTCTGTAATCATCTGTCATGCCGTGTTTTTAATATATCTGTGTTGTTATTATGATTTTCACAAGACTACGCAAACAGGAATTGTTTTCTCATAACTCTCTGTAAAGCTGAAATAAATAAAATAAAAATCTCATCCTCTGGGTTCCCTTTGTAGTTGATCCAACTCTGTGTCTTCACACATCTCCTGTGGCCAAGTGTGATTTGCTGTGACCCGACCGAGGCTCAGAGCTCGGCAGTGTCTTACCTGATTACCGAGAAGCACGGATCTCTGTAGAACCCAGGAGTGAGAAAAAACCGAAAAAGCAGCAGAAATATAATGGGCACACACGGTTGAAATAAAGGCTACAGAGGATATGAGGATCCTTGTACAAAAAGCTGTATTCTTGCAATATGTATCAGACAGAAAAAAGCTATATGCCCTACAGGGATTTCTATCATCTCTCTCAGACCTTAATATGAGGTTTACGACGAAGCTCGCACTGGCTTCCTTTTATCCAGCCTGCTCTACTGTAGATCGGTGATTAGATTGAAGAGCCAGCAGAGGAGATACAAGCCCTGAAAAGCAATGTTCCACAAGACTACACATTCATTACCCAAAATAAATCTCCATTAAACAAACGCCATATGCATAATTGGGCTATAGGAATAATTATAATTGTGATTATTTCCTCCATGGGCCGAACTATCTAAATTGTGATTGACACCTAGCAAATGTGGAAGACTAGCATGCAAAGCTGGGAGGAATACGTCTAGCCTCACACACACAGATATCAGTTGTAAACAACAAGCATTAGAAGACAGACAGACGACAAAGGGATTCAGGGTGTAAACCTGAATAATCCAAACCATGTGAGAGAACATAACTACTGTACGTGTCGTGCATAAGGGATGGAGGTCAACACCTAAAGAAAGCATTATTTTACAGATACAAACAGAACATACATGCCTGAACCGATTATTTCAGTAAATATTACAGTCCTAATCTGTCAATCGATGGAGAGTTGTCCAGGTCTAATCCTACACATAACTGCAGTGGTTTTGAGTGTAGCAATTTCTGCCTTAGACACTAATATGTCTGAATCCCATAATGCAACAAAACAGACTTGGCCACTGGGCCTTGATACGTTTCATCTATACAAACATAAGACAATCAGTCACCTAGACACAGAGTGGGGGTCCTAGACTACCTCTTCAAAAGGAACCGATTATAGCCAAAGCCTTGATCTGTCCGACTGCATTGGGATCCTGCTGGCGGGGCAGTCTTGATGTTGGTGTGGCAACGCGGAGCCCATTATTACCAGTCTGGGGTTGCTGAGGATTGCACTTGATGTGTACCTTTCATCTCCAAAGCCATCTCGCAGGGAAACAATAACCAGCCCTACCCTTTCCTTTTGAACTCACCAGGTGGGGGCAGCAATGCAGACACCAATTGAACAGCTGACTTGGGGTTGTGTTCTGCATTTTGTTCATGTGCTCTTTTGTCAATACGTACGATAAAACCAGTGTCAGCGGGTTTAATACATATGCAAAGGAACCCGGACAGGTTGTGTGGCTTCTTTTACATTTGAAAGGAAAAAGCTGGGAATGGCAGATAAAGCCATTGCTTGAAAATGGAAAATTTCTTTGCTTCCACAACCAGATACCAAAGGAGACATTTTGAGGCCATCTAATCCAGGACTGCCCTTTGGCATCCCGTCTTTCAAGATTCACTTGACACAGCCAACAGGCAGACTGTGTCAATGATTTAGAAATGAAAAAGACTACACAAACTTATATATGTTCACATTTATTGTTCAGTGACTTTTATATACATACATTTTATACACCTAATTTACATCAAAAGAAATAAATTGATCTGCTGATGTTCCATAACTCATCTTGCTTCAGTTACATTGGACACACCAACAGAAAAATTGAGGGAAAAGAAAAGGGCATAATAATTCCAAGTGACACACGAGTGACAAGGCAGTAATATATGAGAATTCAATTCAGTCTACTTTCAGTTAGTGTTTCTATTTTACACACATTTAAAGAAGTGGTTGGTAAGATTTTAAGCGTTCACGTCTAGCATGTTACAAGAGGAATCAATGAATCGTTCTATTGTGAAAGACCATTAATAACAGCACTACTTTGCTTCGCTACAAAGCTTTTCAAATCTGGTGACAAGGTCAGAGTGTAAAAATAGCACCACGCAGATTTATACTTGGAAATCCCTCTGCCGAAATCAGGGTCACAGATGGATGTCATTTCCCATTTATGTATTTCAAATATGAATTTATTTACTTGCATTTGTAATTTGTATTTTGCAGGTGCCAAAAGATTCTTGAGACTCTTGAAAAATCAATGCTGTGATAGCAACTCAAAAGGATAAATGACACAGGAAGTCCTGATGTTTTGTCTATGGCTTTTTTAGATTTTAGTTATTTGTTCATAGAGGTTTAGAAATCACTGTTTCAAAGATGTATTTTTAGTGTTTAGAAATACAATCATGTATTTAGTATAGATGTATTTCATTTTTAGTTGGTATTAGGGAAAACGTAACAAGATACATGTTAATGTATTTTTCTAATCTAATAGACAATACGGCCACACACCCTGCAGAGGTGAAGATTACCTAAAATCTTACAAACGGCATCTTTAATATATTAGAGATGACTATTACTATTGTGCTAAATATTAATTACAAACATACACATAGAAAACATAAAATACAACTTTTCACTAAATCGTGTGTTCTTTGTGAAAAGTAAGTCTAATGAGTTAATGCGGAAATTGTGTACATTTTAGTGTATGCAAACAATACAAAATACATTACTTGGAGTGGCCAGGGTCCAAACAGATCAAAATGTGGCAAGGACAAAAACAAAATGTAAACCATTGGAGAAACCCTCTCTAGGTTTCCCCTATCCTTAAACTGTAAATAAATGGAGACACTGACCTGCTCTCATCTTTTGGGTCTAAAGGGACTGACAGGGAAATCTAACCTACTACTGCTAGCTTATGATAAAACACGGATACTAACTAGAGTGACATGCCTAAGAAACACGAAACAACACATCAACTCCAGCCTCCCCTTACCATACAGAAGCACATACAGAATCTACTAGGATACATTAATGGGTCTTAGCACTAAACTGCTGCAAGCAGCAATAACTCTAAGCTATTAAAACATGCAGCTTGTGGTGAGGTTCTACAGTACTATTCAGTGGTGGTGGTGGTAAATGGCTGCGTGTAACTCACTCTGATGGAAAATCCAGAGTTTGCATTTATTATTACTCTTATTTCCATCACCAGATGATGATTTTCACTATGGCTGTGTTGTTCCGGCAGTCTCGCACCACATCTAGCCAGGCCCTCTGATTTCACGTAGCAGCCCAACTGCCATCTTATCACCACACCATACGGGAACATCTGATTATTGCACACTAGCACTGAACTTGCAAATGTTCATGCAGAATGTATGAGAAACACCACTACACTCAAATCAGTGGTTGCTCACTACTTGACAGATGATCGTACAATTCTTTGGAAGACTAAAATACATTTTGTTTGGGGTGGGGCTGGTGGGACATACAACTATGTGGCACGCTACTTAGGGCTAGTATTACAACCTAAGTTGGGCAGACTGAGAGGTGTAATGATGTTTTAGAAAATTAATATTAGGATACTTGACACTGCTCGACAACAATTTTATCACCTTCTGTAGACAGTAGATAAGGAGAAGTGTTTGAGTACTATAATTGCACTGAGGAGGAAAAGGGTCCATTCCTGTGAGGGAATCTAGCAACCTCTTCGTCAAGCAAACTCTCGCTTTTGCAAGAGAATATACTACATCCGTATCCAACATTCCTAGCACGGTTTCTGTTAAAACACAAAAATAGTTAAGACTCACAGAAAGAATCCCAGCAAAGTAACAAGATAGGCGCCAGGGCTCCTTCATTTGGAGTTGAGAGCTAAAGATAATTACAGATATAAAAAGCAAAAAGATAAAAGAAAATAAAAACCGATCACTGCAATCACACATCTTCCCCAGCAACAACTCCACGCACTAGACTTGTGACTAGACAAGTGAAAGGGTTGTAAGGCGAAACAGTGAGCGGGAGGGTGAAAGGAGATGGAGAGACTTGGGATGGGGCTGTAGTGATGGGGCTTACTGGGGTGTGGATCATCTCCTCTCCTTCTCAAGGGGACTGAGAGCCTGACCTGTAGCTCTTGAAGCTGCCCAGGAGGCTCTGGACCCCCTTCCTGACACGTCGCGCCACAGAGTCAGCAGGAGGAGTGGGCAGGCAGGAGCCTAAGCTAGGGGGACGTGCATCCAAACATTTCTGGTAGCGAAGCTGTGGACAGAAAACACATAAACACAATATATACATGAACAGAACATAAATACAGGCCTATTAGAAACACTAGATAAGGGCCCCAGTACTGGATTCAGCATGTGAAAGACACGCTAAAGTGATATATTCTCTATTTATATGTCTTTCATCCCATGCATTTGTTTAGGGCTAGGACTCACCATGCAGGCAGCCTGTACAGCTTCACTCAAACTGGCGGCATTGGGTTCACACCAAAACATATGAATGATGAAGTCCATGGGGCCCTCGGCCATGATGAAGGCAAACGCATGGACGTCCTTCCCCACACCCATGAAGGACAGGAAACGCACCCTGCACTCTGACAGCACCTCCTCGGTCTGGGGAGAGAAATACAAGTGATACAATAAGTAGGTGACACAATGTTGAATGATTTAAACATCTCTGTGTGATGTGACACTGCCATTGTCCATGTGGTGGGTGATATGGATTAAAAAAAACCATTTTCAGACATTTTCATGATTCAAAATAATGCATCACAATCATTTGCTAAGTTATAAGTTACTGAAATGTACATCCCAACTGGTAACAGTACAATACTCCATTTGCAGCCTGCAAATAAAGTATAGGCCAACAAGAAGCAATGTTTGAGTTTATCAATCTTTGTTTTGAAATCGCTTTTTATAACAACTGTTTTCATAAGGATCATGTCCGTTGCTAGGTGAAACGTTAGCTCATTTGCTTCTCTTTTCAAATGTAGTGCTTCTCTTAAATGACTTGGCTAGCAGTGTCTGAATCGGTCCCTTTGGCTGTTAACAATACACTCCAGTGACGTGTTTTACACTTGTAGCATGTTCTTTTACACGCTTCACTTTGGAGATGACTCAACAGGCTTGTTATGTTACCCCCTGCTGAACCAGTCTCATCTTTCCAGATTTTACAAATCACGGTGCTTAAATTTAGCAAATCCAAATGACGACGGCAAGAACCTCGTTTGAATCAACATCTTCTTCCATCGTCTCTCTGGCTGCACTATGTCCAGTTTCTTTGTTTACTAGCATGTTAACTAATCTTACACCCATACCGTTAGTAACATGAGGTTTCCAACATAGGAAAGCCTCAATCACAGTAAACACACATTCAATCTAGTTCTTTTTAAATGACTAACATGCATGATACCAATGACTGAATGTGAATGTGAGGGATGGGATAGTAGGAAAGGTATGGAGTAACAGTTGCATGACAGCAGGTAATATGTTATGGTGGAAGACACACAATACCTACTATCCTTATGAAGGCAAATCATGATGAAATGTTAACCGGTGACAATGTCAGATCACCATATCACCCACCCTAGCCTGGTCATGTCATGGTCATGTCATGGTCAGTCCTTTACCTGTCTTGACAGTATTGTGAGGGTGGCTGGGGCGACATTAACAGAGACAGGAGTCCAGTCGTGTTTATCTTTGCCATTCATCGCCATCTCCAGCGCGTCATTGACAATGTCCATACCTGGGAAATGCAAAGGAGTGAAATACACACACATACATAACACAATAAGTCAACTTAGGAGTTGCAAATAACAATCATCATCATTATGATCAGGAATGCAAGGTATTAGTGACATTTCACGATGTTGTTCACTTAAATTGATGTGTGAAGGCCTTTTCTTATCCATGCAACCCTTACCTACTGGCTTGGCCACATGCTTATTACCAAGGTAATACACAAGGAAGCGCTGGAAGAGTTCATTTTTTGGAGCAGGAAACTCTGATGAAATGAGAAAGAAGAATTAAGTGCTGTAATTTCACACTTTAAGTATTACAAACATGAAAAACACACATGCCGCTAAAAGCATTGCTGTACCTTCAACAGGGATGCCCATAGGATTACAGGGGTCGGAGTTCAGCCTGCTCACCCCTGGCTTGGCCGCCTTTCTCTCGGTCATGATCTGAAATTCGATGCAGTGAAAAAAAGTAAGTAAAGTGTTCATGGCTGATGATGAATCATGATCACACAAAACTAAAAATGAACATTGGGGGCAGGCTGACCTTTGAGCACATCTCATGCAGGCTGGTGGCAATGTTCTTGGCAGGTGAGTCACAGCGGAAAACATGACACTTCAGTACTTGGGTCAGGTTGTCTCGAGCCACATAGGCAAAATCTCTGTAGGTGAAATCAGTAATTCATGTAATACAGTAACATGAATGTAACATGAAATTTGGTCCAAAAATATGCTTACAGGCACATCACATACACATACTAGTACAGGTACCACAAGACAAAACATTCACAAAACTTCATAATAATCATTGAAGTATACCTTTCCCTGTACATGGCAGAAAATGCAGCATGGAAGAAAAAGCACCGTTGTTAGAATACAGTGGCACACAAAATCAGGAGCAGTCAAGATTGTATTTTTGAGGAAGGACTGTAATACTTCAAATAATCCAGCAGAGGGCAGCGGTTTACTAGGGATGGAGTATGGTGGGACTGCCAAGAGGAATGCTAAGCCTCTGCTAGTCATAACACAAACTAGTCATAATGACTACCACAGCTGGCGGTACATTACTTTTGATGAGAAAATAACTGCTGGGTGCAAATTCAACAGGATAACGGTACACTACTCAGAGGTGTGAGACAAAGACCGTCTGTCCTGAGACATTAGGAACAAATTCATAAAAATTCACAACCAAGCAGCTTTTAATAGAACAGTGCTAAGCGAACGCTGTTTTCAGTTAGTCACACCCAAGAAATTAGGAAGACTTTTTTTTTCTGGCAAACACATTTTAATGCACCTTTTCACTTTTAGTTTTTGTTAAAACGCATTAAAAATGTGCTGCAACAGAGCGCCCTATAGAGAAAACTGCTAAACTTTGAAATGTAAATTAAAACCCCACAAAGGTCTTTTTTTTCATGTGTGGTTATATGTGGTCATGCTTCTAGACCACAAAACTAAAAAATACCCTTACATGCAACATACATAAATGCAACTAGCCAAACCTTAAATACAAAACAAAGCGTGGTTTGTTTAAAGCAAATTAAAAGTGTTCGGCACAAAACACAAGCTTTGTCCCGTGGACACTGACCTGCCGTTGTCTCTGCCAACACCCCACACACGGATGCTGGCGATCGGCTGAGCATGCAGCAGCGTCTGGCCCAGTGGGTCAATCAAGTTCATGGTGTCGTTCTCCAGGACCATCAGCATATCCTTACCCTGTCAACAGACACACACTCTTATAAAGAGCAGTCTGGCTTAAGAACATGTTGCATGACAGAGTAATTTTGGGACTAGAAAAAGGAAAGGCGCAGTAATACTTGCTACTATTTGGTTGTAAACAGTGTTCAAATTGTTACTATTTTAGGCAATTCTCTATCATCCTCATGTGATTGTAGCCATGGAAACATCTCAGAGCAGCTTCAAACTAGTTGAACACAAAATTGCATCATCCTGATGCCACTTGAAATAATGGTTTGATATTTGTGTAATTGCCGACTTAACGGAGAACCTGGGAAGCAAATAACAGCCGTCAGTCAACTTCCTGTGTGGTGCAGGGTAGCCCTCACCTCTCCCCAGATACCAGCAGTGTCGTGAAGGTTGTGTTTGTGATAAGAGAGCTGCCTGATGCAGTTATTGACAGCAACACTGCTCTTCCCCGGTGCCATGTCCTCCTCAGACATCTCCACCCAGCCCAGGGAGCGCACTGCGAAACACTGGAATAGTACAAATAGGCCACACATTAACACAAGCCATCACTGAACAGCAGGCAGAAAACAATCCAGTTAGGAAAGGGTGGAGACTTTGAGGTGTGTTGACAGAAAGCAGAGCCAGTGGACTACCCACTTCCTGTTGGAGTTGCCTGTTTCAGTGAATGATTCAGTGTTGGTGAATGTACCCAGGGTTTCCTTTACATTCATTTAGCTGCGTTGGCTGAGACGTAAATGGAAAATTGTTTGCCTAGCTTGAAAAATGTAAATACAATGAAGATTCATCATGTGGCCTCATTGCTCAGCCTGACCAAAATATTTAACAGTTGCAATTACAGCACAACTGAACATTTATCATTATATAAATATCTGAATGAGAGAGAAAATATCCATTCCATAATATCCAAACACAAATAACATTTGACTGAATGATGATCCTGAAATGGGTCTGAGAACCAAAATTAATCCCACATCCTCATAAACAGTGATTTACCTTAGTTTCTAAGTCTGTGCAGAGTGGAGCAAGCTTTTCCTCCTCCTCAGACTGGGCGCAATTGTAGCTACAATGACACAGAGAGTGATAGGATTAACATCTTAAAATGTAAAAATGGCTTAAACAGGTGCCCTGCATGTAAGCAGCTTCACCAACACCTACTTCAGGTTGATGGATGCATAGCGTAGAGTTGCCCCTTCAAACTCTTTCAGGCTTTGGTCAGAGGCCACCTCTCCCTCCTGCAAAGAACACACACATGAGCAGAAAAACAGTGATGAGTTAGAAATGGGACTTTCAACTTGTGTTTCAGCTAGAAGGTATTAACTAAATGACTCAAAGGTCTTTCAGCCTATGACGAGACACTTCACCACTTACCCAGTGGGACTGGCTAATGGAAAAAATATTACTCTTGTCAAGTGGGGGACCCATTTTGGGGTATTGACCCACAAATTCAGAAGCACTGGACCAGTCTAATAATGGTGTGATGCCAAAACAGACATAATGATGATAGCTGTGTGACATTAACTCACCATACACAGTGATGAGCAAGAAGACTAAGGGCTTGATATAGTTTAACCAAAGAATGGCACAGATTAGTAGCCTTTATATTCAACAACTGTTGAGAAAGAGACGCTCACTAGGTAGTTCTCAGAGAACCCCAACACTACCCCAGAACCCAGTAGGTTCTGAAATCAAAATATTTGGTAGACAGACAGAGAAACCTAAAATTAGGGAGACACATTAATATGTAGGATTACTAGCAGGTAAATGGGTTCAATTAGTTTAAGTGACTATCTTAATTGTCACTGCTTGACACAATAAATCTCCTTTATTGATTATTTCTCTGTTGATTCCATTGTAGCCATTTTGCATTATTATTCTTCTTCAGCAAAATGTCTTGGGCAGGAATTGAATGAATATGATCAATATATAATCCAAAACAACTAAGATTTATGATTATTATTAATACCCCAAGACTTACCTTCCACAGCTCCCCATCACCAGCTCCTTCATCTGGGTTGGAAAGGTGAGTCCAAGAGTCCTAGAAAATTTAACAGAAGATATTATTGGCTACAGACACACATGCCAGCATTGCTATCCGAGTAAAATGTGTGTTAGACCTCACCTCAGGCTCCTCGCAGGGTGTCGTCTCCAGGGACATACTGGAGGACATTATGGAGTCTCCCACTTTACCAAGGGGTGAAGGAGGCTCCCACTGTGTGGTGCCTGTAGGGATGTGCCAGTAGTAGGTGCCTGATGTGTCGCGCACTCGCATCCAACCTGAGGGCAGATCTGTGTCCGTCTCAAAGGCGTTGGAATCCCAGAAAGACTCTATGAGGCAAAGAGTGGAGGAGTTAAAACTGTACTCGACACTTGGCTGAAAAAGGAAATGAATGCCACTGTGAGTGAAAAACAGCATGTTAGAGCATATAACGATGAGCAATACTCAAACACTAATGCAGTAACTAAGTGACTGGCCTAAACATCAAATCCATGTACTTCTTCTTACCCCGGTTACCATTTGGAGAGCTGTCAGCTGTGATGTCCTGAGACAGCACTGGCCAGTTGGGCTCTTCGTCACTTGGTGTTCCGTTCACATTGGAGAACAGGAGACAGGCATTCCTCCCCGCAATGCTACCCTCTCCCTGTGACTCCATGTCACTTGGTTCCTCTGCCTCTTCCTCACCTCTAGTTACACCTGACGTTTCCTCATCTTCCTCTGATTTCTCATCCTTCTCTTTGCCATCTTCCTCCCTCTCTTTCTCTTCTGTAGCTTCCAGAGTGTCTATGAGTAGCGGCCCATTGAGGATGTTCTTGGACTCTTCATCATTGAGGCCTGGGGTCATTGCTGTTTTGGGAGACTTGGTCTGCTCCTCGTTTCCCTGTTGTTCTTCCTGAGTGGTGTTCTGGTGAGGAAACTCCTCCTTGTTCCCATTCTGGTTGATATTGCAATTGTGGTCCTGGTCCTGGTGGATCTCCGCTACTTTCCGCAGCTGGTTCTGGCCTTCCTTGCGCCATTTAGCATTGTTGCCAGTGGACTCCTGGTCGCCCCAATGGCTGCTGTCATTCAGTTTGTTCTTCAGCTCTTCATCTTGCTTTTGTTTATTTACTACATATGACATATCATCATCATGGCCACCCATGGTAACGTTACCATTAAACAGCTCTGATGGAGAGAGAGGTTGAGATTTGTTAGCTTTAGCTGCCTAGCTAGCCGGCAGCGGAGTAATAATCGAAGATATACTGGCCTGTTTGAACGAATTCACAATAAAGCTAGAGGAATTACACCGGAATTAGCTGTTTGGGGCTATAATGTTAATTCAGAACTGCAAGCAAACATTAGCTCAAAGGCACAGTAGTTACCAGCAGCTCGATAGTCGACACTGAAGTCATTTTCGTATTCGCTTCTTCCGGTTCGCGTGTTACCGTAGTTACTTTCGGCCTCAAGTTTTCAATACGAATAAGGAACGTACTTCTGCAGCTTCGTCTTGCATTTGCCAGCACGACCCTTTTCTGTATTCACATTGAGGTCAATATCAAGCGAGTCATGAGCCATATGCATCGAAATAGATTCAGTCAGATGACTAACAACTAAAAACTGTTTTTAAAAGCATACCTAGCGATAAAACCAAATGAAATAAATCGGATGTCTGCGCCTCAGTTAGAAATAACGGGCACCATCCGCCATCATCATCGTCGTAGCCCTAGCTAATGTTAGCTCGCTTGCTAACGTTAGAATTCCTAGCAGGAAAATCAAAGCGCTAGCGGTGACAATGATTTCTATTGACACAACCAGTAAAGAATATCAACTTACCCGTTCTGTCAAACCTCCTTTTTTGAGATACGCTCGATTGTATTAACTACATATTTCCATAAATCGAGGAAGCTCGTTTCGTTTCTAGGTGGTGTTTGCTTGTCAGTGGGCTCGTCTAGTGATGGAGGATGAACCTGCGTCATAGATTCGTCACAGCCAGTGACCAACTGGTGCCAGTCCGGGACAGGAGCATCCTTGTGCCCTACTCCTGCTCACTTCTTACCTCTGGCCCTGATTACTGGATGTAGTGGTAAGTGTGATCTCCACTTGATGATCGTCATAAGGCAAACAGCCACTAATATAAACAAAATCTATTATATTTCCAGTAAAAAGTTAATACTCTTATAATTTGCTATAATGTCTCATTAGTTTTGTCAGCCTAAAATAAAGCGTTGAGTTTATACACAAACATGATTTTATGTGGGTTTACCGTCCGCTACATCCTTCACCAGCACTATTGGCTTGTATCAAGTTTTTTTTGTTGTTGTGCCTTTAACAAATTAAATACAATAATCAAATCTCCACAGTTTAGACTCATTAATTTGAAAGACTTAAGATTTTGTTTTGTCTTTCCAAATGAACCAGTAAGATATTCCTGCTATAAAATCACAATAGATTCTCACACATGTTGCTTGTCTTTTTTCCTTTTAATATACTTATATATAAATACATACATTTGTATAAGACATGCTTGATTTTGGCTTACACCCCTGTAATTCAGCACAAATAAGCAAGCTGGTGGAGGCACGGAAACAATGCAGGTAGAAAAAAAACCCCACAAGATTCAAGAATTCAAAGTGTAAATAAACCAGAGGACCAAAACAATGAAAATAAGGCAGGAAACAAGATGACAGTTTGCAGAATGTTAATGCTATCCCCTTAATGTCCATGTCACTTTCTGTTAAATGTCAGCAGCAGCTTTTGACATAGCCATAAAATCCAACCAAATTAAGAGGAACAGACCAAACAAAACATTAACAAATAGAATAACTGTGCTTATGATGTCCATGAATAAATTACAGTCAGGGGTGAAAAAAATAGATTACTTGCTGGATTACTCAACATGAAAAAGACACTTGATTGGCAGATTATGGGCACAGATACTTTTACGTGCCTTGAAATAATGGTTGATAATGCTCATAGTTGAACAGTATAGCTAACACCATTCAAAACATTGTTGGTATTTTGGAATACATCCTT
>CABFOQ010008494.1:41096-69462 GCA_900660455.1 Gephyroberyx darwinii
CCCCCCGCAGAACTCCATCCCTCCTCGGAGCCTCTCCAATCCCTCGTCCTTTCATTCTCGTCCATCCTCTCCCTCTCAGTCCCACTGGAACAGCTGGACTTTGCTGGTGATTTATTCCATTTTTCCATACTCATTCCTATTCCACATGCTCACACATCACAGCCTTACTATTTGCGCCAAGATGCAGCACAACCCTCTGGTCTCTGCATATTAATAAAGTTATACACTCACTCTGAAATTCAGAGCAGAGAGCATAATGATTTGATCTGAGAACTGAGGGAGTATTATGATATGAGAAGGAATCTGAACCCTCTGCCCTCACCATCAGTTGACTGGACTGTATTCAACAGGCTCACTCACACACTCATATACATCCCGCAGTGCTGCAGTGAAAACAGCATCAGAGGCCCACAGAGACCCTCAGTCCCACAACACACATCTATCTGTGCATCTGGGTGACCTTCTGCAGCCACACACTGGGTGCAATTTCCTCTAGGAGCAAGCCTACAAACTAATTAGCCAAAGTTTACGAGACGAGAAGTCCCCACAGTAAGTGTGCCTGAATACAGACTTGTTTCTACAATTTTAATGTTTTCCACACACACTTTCAGGCTCCTTTTTTTAGGGGAGGAGGTGGATTTACAGGGTGATTACCGTTTATATGCAACCCCCTCAAAAGCAGAATTTGTGTTTTATGCCTAAAATTTTAAATTGCTATTTGCAAACAGACAATTCTCTCTCCAAACTGTGAACCAGAGAAACAAACCTCCAGCCTGTGATCTAATCAAGGATTAGGATACATTTTCCCCTTTAACATTTAATTGGGTTTGGTGCCTAACTTGGCCATGGGAGTAGCCTAAGTGGAGGCAGGAGTAGTTCTCGTCATACACACCAAAAGGGACTTCAGCGCCGGGTTTTTCTCCCCCCCCCTTCCACACTGGCTGGGGTAATGTATTTCAGGCACTTCCACCTGCTAACAGTGCTCAGTTTGGCAGACGGAAAAGCCCAAGGAAGAGCCCCTGTCTACACCCTGTATGTCTCTGCCCTGACATCCTGCCAGGTCAGGTCATCTAACATGACACAATGAAGGGAAGACAAATTCACTTTCAGGAGATCCCGTCCACAAGGGAAGGAGGGGAACATAAACCCTACAAACAGACCATCCATATAAGCAGATAATGGAGAAGAATCAAATTCCCCATTAAGAATGGAATAAATGTCAAATGATAGATGGAAAGATTCAGAAATCAGAGAGCTTCTGTCCATTTGTGGGGAAGAAGAAATAAAGCAGCAAATTACCGAGACGGTAAAAGATAAAATTATCTACGGCAATATCACAGTTGTTCGGCCCGGCGCAGCAGTGACATATACCAATGTAAATATGGTGACACGGGTCTTGAGCGGTCTGGTCTGAATGGTCGAGACCCAGGACAGTAGTTTGGTCTGAATGGGTCCAACACGGGAATGACCCATGTTTCATAACCCGTGTAAATGGGTATAAATCTACCTCCTTGCCAAACAAGGAGCCGCAAATTTAACAACATGGTAAAATCTAAAAACATCAAAATAAGCGCTTTCTCTCTGACAGTAACATTCATGAGTGAAAGAGACAATGCCCTTTTCAAACTAATATTCATACAAGGCTTCTTTCTTGGATTTACATTTAGAGGAGGGTAAGAGATAGCCATCAAAGCCATGGATTACACACTTGTATGCCAACCAAAACAGTGGAGTAAGGGTAGGGGGTAGGAGTATGGACACATGGACTCCCTACTCTTAACTTTGTGATGAACACATTATTCATTGACCTAAAGTGATTCCTACAAAACAAAAGAAAAAAAAGATTCTTAAAAAGACATTTTTCTGCTCTAAAATTCAGCGTTTTGTTCAAGATCACATATTAACCTACAGGCTAATTTCCACCAAAAATGATGAGATACTAAAAGAAAGAAAAAGACTGCATTCAAACAATTAGGACAACTCCTTTCAAACTTTCCAATTAGCTCTTCTCAACCAGGAGGAAGTATTGAAGGAAATGAGCGGCGCTATCTAATACCACTGGGAGACGAATACCGGAAACACAAGAGTGGAGGAGGGGAAAGTGATATGCTCTACTACGGCTTTTTGTACATTCCTGCTGTGAAAAATTCAGACAGTGAGTCTTGGCCACACACCCACACACACACACCCACACACACAACACACACACAAAGATTCTCTGCCCCTGTCGCACAAGCCCTCATAACTCTTTTGGTCCTGCCCACTACAATAATCTCCTCCCCCTCTCTCTCATTTTTGGTAGGTGGTAGACTGTTCCCTTGAGGCCTGCGTGTTATTCCTTGTAAGGAGATTCAGCATTCCACTAACACTCTTTGTCTTGGAATTACATTCGTGTAAATACACAGACACTAACATCAAGGAGCACACAAAACACATTCAGTGAAGCAATTTTTGATCGACAGGACTATCTAAATAAGAAGAATTAGAAGTTTACAGCTTAAAATCTCCATTTCACTGCTGGCAAATGAAAAAGCAGGAGTGGATGTGTTTCACCTCCTGGAAAAGATAGATCAACCAGAAAAGGGAACTTGACATGCAATCAGCTAATGGAAGAGAGTCTCATGTGGGGGTGTGTAGATCCACGCCAGCTCGATCCAGTCATACAGTCTCATAGCGATGAAGAGCAAAGACTGTACAATGTATTCATTTAAACTACTTCTCACTTGACTTTCTGCATTTTGTTGTGCTGCAAAAACATTAAAAATTATCTGGGATATTTTGTCTTTGATTTGTATGTTGTACTTTATTATAGCGCAAACAAAAAGGAAATTGTATAAATGTATTTGAAGTATTTACCCATTTGTATCAGCTGAGCAAAACTGCCTCAGTGAAAAAACATTTCTGTCCAATTAACTCTTCTTAACCACAATAAAAAAAAAACATAACATTTCATACCATGTTACTCTGATATGATCTATAGGTTGTATTTAGGAGGTTGTGAATAATGTTTTTTTGCTCAGAATAACTCTAACTCAAGTCTTTCTTGTTGACAAATGTTGTGTCAGGTCACTCCAACGCACCACAGAGGGATTTTAGGGGAGGCTGTGTACTTTTTTCAGAATAGCACAGTGTGGAGTAGATAGTAGTAGAGTTCACTTCTCACTAAAATTCAACCTATATTAATTATGGCAAATGCGGACTACTGTAATGTTCTGTTCTCTGGTTTATCTAACACTAGCATTAAAAATCTTCATCTAATAGGAGTGCTTCTGCCAGAATTTGGACCAAAGCAAGACAATTTGACCACATGACGCCTATCCTGCCCTCCCTACACTGGCTCCCAATGCACATCAGATGAGACTTCAGGGTGCTTCTGCTAACATAAAATATTACATGGGCGTGCTTTACACAATAACTGGGAGTGACTCACTCTCTTCATAGATTAAGGCTAGACTAGTTAGTTAGCAGTAGTTTGAGTTCCTGTCGATGGGATCAAGTCCGTGTGTCCACATCCCTGCACTGGGTGTCGTTTCTAATGACTTTATGACAATGACGATTGGGGCCGAGATGTCCCCAAACCAAATCTGACATTCAACCAAGCATTCCTCTTCTGTTTATTATGTGTATTTTGTTTATGTTCCATTTAATTAGCAATATTTAATCCCAGTTTGCCCACTTTTGGCACCTACTGCACACCTGACCGTCCTGGAAGGGAGATTCCTCTCTGAGGCCCTTCCCAAGGTTTCTTGCATTTTTTTTTCCGAATGGAGGTTTTTGTGGGAGCTTTTCCTTGTTCTCACTGTTCTTATTTTTTCCATTTATTGTTTCTTAATGTGCGCATTGTGAAACCATTTTCGAGACTGTAACTGTGATTAAGGGCTATACAAATAAACTTGACTTGACTTATGGATGTTATTAGAGTCAAGTCCCTGGAGTTTCAGAAAATAAATCATCTCCCCCATCATTATATGAGAAATTACAGAGTGGGCACTTTCATTGCACGTTTTCATGTCCAACTTTACTATGGAAGTTAACAGAGAAAATGGAAAGAAGTACTTAAAATTGCACGCTTCCTATTTTCATATCAAGTATTGGGAGGGTGCTGATTTATTTTTTCTTTGAAACCTCAGAAACTGGACTCAAATATCATTTGTAAGTGAATCATCTGTTGAAGGGGGTCATGGCGTGAATACTTTGAGTGACCATAGCTTATAAAAAACACCTAACTTAGCGTTACTTTGCTCAAGCTTCTGACTGTAAGGTACTACAACAAAAGGACAAAAATAACACAAAAGGGAAAAGTTTCAAGATACATGTTGTTTGAACAAAACAAACTAATGGCTTCTCTATCTGCTTACTCTGAATTGAAATACTCCAAAACAGACACTTTTCCATTGCAGTGTCTGGGATAGCCATCAGTACTTGCAAGCTCTGCCAAGTTGTACTTCATAGTCAGCCAAGAATACAGAAAAGAGGGCCAGCCCAGAACTTATGACGTGGTACCCTATCAGACTGAATATTCTGTGTAACAGCTTAATAAACATGTCACGTCTTACAACAGCATGGAGTATTTTCTGCACCTAAATTTTGCTTAGGTACAGCACCACAGGTTATTTCATGTCTTTAGTCCTTATTTCTGTAGAGGCTTAATTCAAATGCAATCAACAAATGTAAGCACGCCAAATGCTAACAACATGGCAGTGGCCACGAGGAAAACAACACAGCAGGTTTCCTACTGGGAGATGTTTGCCATCACGCTTCTGAATTATTCCACTGGCATTCCAGACATGGCCATGTGCCCATAAGGAAATGGGTTCACATCATGGGGCAGGGTCACACTGGTGGTCTTGTGCAACTCAGTGTGTAGAGCATGACACCAACACTGGCTAGGGGCTTGATTCCCACTGGGGCCACCCAAGTTAAAAATGTATGCCCTCATAGTACTGCAATGCTTTGGATAAAAGTATCCACCAAATGACCCATCTTATTTTCCAAGCATTAGAGTATTTTGTGGAAATGAAAGACCAATGGTTAGTTTGATCGTTTACTGAGTAATGACATGAAATAATTGTTAAACCCTTACTTAACCAGGCAATTCAACTAAGAACACATTCCTATTTACAGCAAGAGACTGCTGGACAGAGTGAATGATCAGTTCCATGTAAGTGCATGGCATGCTGTTTTGATATTGCACCACCTGAGTTGCTAATTTCGATTAGATCAGATAGATGTGGTTTGTGAATCTGGACACCATTAATGTCCTACTACGGACAATATACAAAATAGACTTGAAATAAACTGATGTTGACCCATGGCTCACCCTTGATTGAGGTCATTCTCTGTGTTGTCCAACCATAAGCGAACTGCTACTGCATTGCCTTCCCGGCATTGTGTGAAGATATCATCCATGACGGTTGGCTTATTCTTCCTGTTAAGTTACACTCGTACTGTCGGGGGTAGATCTACAACTGGAGTGGGAGGACTGGGTCAAACAAGAGAGGCAGCCAGAGGAATTCAGCAGTGTCCTGGCCAGCATCCGTCCCTCATCTGGGACAGTGTGGGACACAATCAGAGATGCTCAGCGCCACTCAGACAGTCCTGAAAGACAAACAGGAACATTAAGGGTTTTTGTTCGTCTAAATCAACATTCTTTACCTACTGGCGTACCAAACCAGGAATAATAACACCACTGCTGTACATGCAAACCCAAGAAAGCCAGGCAGCCAAGACACCTAGCATTGAGCAATACTATTTACCTTACTAGTACTGGGCGGGCATTGCGGTTGAGCAGTCTATTGCGCTGTGATTCATCTAACACTTGGCCGTGACTACCACCAATGACAAGCATTTTCCTGAGTCAAGAAATGTGAGCACATTTTTTACTTTTAAATAAAAGTACAATCAATTCGACAAACATTTTAACAGAGTGCCCAAATACAAAAATGAGGAATGATAACATCATAGTTCCACTTCACATGCCGGTTAGTAACGTTATGCACTTTGAAAAACACCGATGAAACACCGAGGACTTTTATGTGTTACCTAGTTGGATAACTAGCTAACCTCGCAACATCTGGCGTTTCAGCAATCGGTTCAACGTTAACAATTGCCCACTGTGCAAAGCAGAAGAGGTCCATTTACAGCAGTGGGACGAGCTACACTGTTGACTCCCTAGCTAACCCAAGAGAATAGCTAGTTTAGCTGGTTAGCTCACCTCCTGGTAGTACAAATTCGTTGTATTAGAGTAACTGAAATTGTTCAGTTAGCTTGTTGCGTTAGCCAACATCCCACGACTGGTTAACTAAGTTACAGTCAGGGTTGCTAACAAGCTAACTAACCAACTATCTTGACGCCACGGTCTCTGGTTCTCTCATTTGACGCTGACTGAGAACGTACAACACAATCTTTTCGCAATTTCACGAGCCAAACTGAAAATAAACTGTAAGGCGGATAACTTACCAAATGTGTCCAACTGAGCTTGGTTATCTAGTTACACACAGCGGACGTTATTAGCCATGTATATTATCTCCACAGGATTGAATGCTTTGGTACGTCCACACCCTCGCTGTCGTCCTTACGTACGTGGTAACGTTAAAGAAGAAAACATGCCCCCTCTTGTAGCGCCGTCTACAGGGAGCAAGCAAAAATCACTGTACCAATCTCAGCACTAATCATATTACAGGAACTTTTGAATTAATAGGTGGTTAGTTGTATTGGATTATTCAGAAACATATTTATTTTATGGATATCTCTTTATTGTGATATTATGGACATAACTGTATGCAAAATGCTGGTAATTCTACAAATACTATAATCTGTGTATTAAAATTGCCCGGTTTAACTTCATATTTATGTATGTATTTGTATATTTATTTTTCTATTTATTAATTTATGTATTTTTTATTGTGATTCCCATTACCCGACGCCTCAGCGGGACTAGTCTTCCTGGGGTCCACAAACACTCATACCTACCTGTATAAATTTATCAGATTATATTTCTAATTTTAAATAATCTACACGGTTGTGTTGCTAATTTTAATAAGGTGATTTGTAATCTGCAACGGATCAGATTTGGAAAGTAACCCCCTCAACCATACACATACTAATAAATGGATTATATTATAAATGTCTTATGGATTATAATAATCTTTATAAGATTCAGATTCAATATTTTCCCCCCAACACGTCTACTGCAACGCCTGAGTAAAACTATAAAGAGGTGCATTCATGCCTTTCTGTATTTGTAGTTTTTAACACTATCCCAATAAAGGACTCAGTGTCCCATACACCTTCATTGACCTGCCTGCGTCATTCACATGCGCCTGTAGTTTTGTTTTGCTTCCTTCACGCACATGAGAAGGAATCGCCTTCAACCAACGTGGTTTTCATCTTTGACAAGAAATCTTTGTAGCAGTGCCATCTAGTTAACTAGTCACGGCAGAAAACAGTTGTATGCACACACCGGTCGTATCGAAAGAAGCGATTTGACAGGTGAATCGACTTGTTTTGAGATTAGGGTTTGAATCATTGAGCTAGCTACCTAGCATTAGCTGTGCTGTTTAGCCAGCAATGTTAACTGTGTTGAAGTTAGGTGGCTCTGACTTTCGTCCTGAAATTTTGAACCACTAGCATGATTCAGAATCCATTTACTTAGAAAACTGTCCGACATGTGCAGCTGTGACTGATAAACTATGTGCCTATTCCTTACAGTTCTTGGATAACCATGTTTATTGAGAATGAAGATTGGAATGATGAACCAGATGCTCAAGCCCTGAGTAAAACTGTTCTCAGCAATACTCAAAACGCCAACACCAGCGCCAATGTTAAGGTAGTTTAAATTGATTCACATGCATTCATTAACCGACCGCAAACAATTTATATTTATACTACACATTTGAATTATTTTTCTGTGTCAAATTGTTGATGTTCCTCTGAACAGTCCAAGGGTGTTGGAAAGAAGAGCCTGTTGCGGACCCTCCAGACACTGGGATCAGTACCAGACTGGAAGAGTGATGCCCCTCAGCAGGGTAGTGACAGTGACACAGAAGCAGTCCCATCACACACTAAGAGAAAGAAGAAAAGAAGCAAAAAGCGAAAGCAAGAGATATCCAGACAAGAGGCAGAAAATGGTGACTTAGATCTGGGTGGCAAGGAGGAGAAAGCTGTAACAAAAAAGAAGAAAGACAAGAAGTCTGGTGAGTAATGAAATGGTTGAAGGCTAACATATCTACAACATAAGACACCAAAATTAATACATCATTTTTCCTTTCTCCTAAAGGGGCTCCAAAGGTAAAAGATGCCGGTTCAGGCAGGGTGGACAATAAAGAAATTCCAAAATCTGCTGAGGTGGAAGTAAAAAAGGTAGAGAATACAGATAAACTAAGCAGAAAACAGTGGAAAAACAAGATGAAGAATAAGAGGAAATGTATAAATAAATACCGCCAGAATAAGCCAGAGGAAGAAGCGGTTAAAGAAGACACGACATGGCAACAAAATCCTGGGGAACAACTAAAAGTGGATTCATACAGCAACAACAACAAGAGTGAAAAAACATTTACCCAAACACCAGCCCAGAAAAAGGAGAAGGAACATAAACCACAGAAAAGGAAAAAGCAGCAAGAGGGCAAAGAAGTATCTTCCACATTGCACACGCAAACTCTCAGTGAACATACGCAAATGATTAAAAAGGAGGAAAAAATAAAAGGAAGCAACCATGTTAAAAAACAGGCATTTGATTCCTCTGGCGATAAATCAAAATGGGAAGCAGGTGAACCTCAAGGGAAGACCACAAACGAGCAGCAGCAACCAGGGCCCAGTAAAAGACTGAAACTCGAGGTGAGCAAGGAACAGAGTCTCAAAAGAGAGAAGCTACGGAAATTACTCCACAGCCAGGAACCAGACAAACCAGAGAGTCTTACAGAGCAGAAGGATGAAGACATGACGACACTCACAGAGGAAAAGACCGCTGACCGTTCGGCATCCCTCAGATCCCGCATGGTGCAACGCCTGGAGGCAGCTCGTTTCCGCTACATCAACGAGGTTCTGTACACAACCACCAGCGCTGAGGCAAAACGCATGTTCAGACAGGACCCCCAGGCGTTCGGGATCTACCACCGGGGCTACACCGCGCAAGTTCAGAGATGGCCGGCCAATCCAGTGGATGCTATTATCGCCTACATTCGGCAAAAGTGAGACATTTTGCAGAGGATGTTCCATTATCTGCTCACCCCTATGTCAGTCAAAACCATTGAAGTTCATAGGACCACCAAGCAGTCAGCAAGTTAGCCCTCATAGTTACATTGCAGACATCTCCCAAACTGTTGAAGTTAACATGGCCATGTGTCTCTCAAATCTGTCCAAACAGCTCATGTAGCATAATCCAAGTGTTTTGTGGCCAAATTACTGTCCTCTGGGTCCAAAAGCCCAATATTTACTTCATATATCTTCTTCACTGGCAATGCTCCGGTCACGCGCACCCTTGCTACTGTAGGGTGCATGCACGACCAGAGCATAATGAGGTAAATATTGGACTTTTGGACCTACAGTGCAATCATTTAGCTACAAAACAGTTGGATTAAGCTGCACAAGCTGTTTGGAGAAATTTGATGGGCATTTTTATGCTTTTGAGCATAAAATTGGCTCCATTAACTTCAATAGTTTGGGAGAAGGCTGAGATGGATCTACAAAGGTCAACTCGCTGTGTTTGGTGGTCCTACAAACTTCACTGGACTTTCAAATGACATCAGGGTGTGTAGATATTGACTGAATTTTCATTTTGGGGTGAACTATTCCTTTAATCTTCATCTGCTGTGACTCTAAACACACCTGTTGTTTGTTTCAGACCTGCCTCTCTAGTGGTTGCAGACTTTGGCTGTGGGGACTGCAAGATCGCCCGCAGCGTAAAAAACAAAGTGCACAGCTTTGACCTGGCACCTACCTGTGATCTAGTTACCGTCTGTGACATGGCCAATGTGAGTGTGTTTGTGATTCGGTTTGCTAACTACTGTACGCAGACTCCTTGATTGCCGTAAAACCTGCGTTCTCCCTCTACAGGTCCCTCTCCGTGACGAGACTGTGGACATTGCTGTGTTCTGCCTTTCGCTGATGGGGACCAACCTGGCAGATTTTTTAGCGGAGGCCAATCGTGTCTTGGTGATGGGGTAAAAGATTCTACGCTGATTCAGTATACTAATGTTTGTTTTTTTATATATACACAGCATTCTAACTGTTTTGCACAATTATTGTAGGGGTGTCCTGAAAATAGCAGAAGTGACGAGTAGATTTGACAATGTTCGGAGCTTCATGACTGCATTGGCAAGTCTTGGATTCAAGCTGGTGTCCAAGGTAAGGCAACACACAAGGTGTCATAACAGTGGCTTGTTTTTGGGTTGACACATGGAAATAATCCTACCTCTGTTAGAATAACCCAGGTCAGCTGATACTCAGTAATTATGGTTAAACTGGTTAATGTAGTTGAGGCTTAATCCGATATTAAATGGGTTACTGAATGGGTTCTGTTAACTGGTTCATTCAAGGCAACATGGAGGCTCAGACTCAGACCACAGAATAACCAGGTTATTTTGTGGTTGTAAGCCATGTAATGAGTGTTTTGTTTCTGTTTGCTTTATCTTTAGGACGCAGACAACAGTCACTTCTACTCTTTTGAATTTGTGAAGACAGGAGATGCTCCAGAAAACAGAAAGAGATCTGGACTGCAGCTGCAGCCGTGTCTGTACAAGAAAAGATGAGGAAGTGAAAGGACTTAAATTGCAAAATGTCTGCAAATGTTAAACATTTTTACACACAGTCGTTTCTGTTTCTGTTCATGCTGTTTTCCAGCCCCTGTAATCTGCTTTCTATTGAGAGATTCCAGTTGATTCATCGGTGTTAAATATATATTAATCTTTCATGTAGTACAGTGTTGTGCAATCGTGCCATCGAGAGCCGTGTGTATGTAGGTCTCCATTCTAACCGATTTCACCGATTGGTTCCACCTCTCTAGATCGAGGTTGTTTAGTTGGTTTGAAAACCTGCACACATGGGCTAAGGGATGCAGAACACTCATGTACTGCCTTTTTTAAAAGAAAAAGTTCTTTAAATGTTGAGCTTGTCATATGAAAAATGCATTTGAAACTATAAAAATACTTTTATGATGAGCAGTGATGCAAAATACATGTTTTTAAGTTAAACTCTCTGGTGTCTCTTTATATAATGACCACATACCTGTGTGCAGAGGAGTCCTCCAACCATGTGTCACTAAGAGTCGTGTATGTCGGTTTTCCTTCCAACCAATCACTGCACCAGCTGATTCACTGAATATTTCTTCCTGTTGGTTGAATGTGTGTTAATCAGTGAAATCAGCTGGTGTAGTGATCGGTTGGAATGACTTTAGATGGCACATGGTAGAAAGCATCGCTCTGGTAAGATACAGTGGTTGGTGTGACACTGTGATAGCAGCTTTGACAGGGCGTCTGCCTGGACGTGCAGGGATACACTGATGATATCACTCTTGTTAGGGAAACAACTTCTCATGGACATCAGAACATTTTGAAGGTATATAGTTTCTGAGAGAAATTAAAAAGACTCAAATGTCCCAATTGTTCTGTGATGACTGAAGCCTTATTTACTCACTTGTGTGTATAATCATTTGCCACAAGAGGGTGTAATAACACTGCAGCTTTATGCTAAGATGCTGGAGCTGCAGTCCAGCCTGCATCTTCATCATACCTTGTAGAAGGATTGTATTAATGGGATTCCAGTGTTGTCACACCAATTAATCATGAGATATTAAAAGTAGACTAAAAATAGTAAAAGTGAAAGGTCTGTCAGGCCATTGGGCAACACCTCCGATATCTGGAAATGTGTTGTGATATAATACAGTGTTGAGATAATGTTAACCAATTCTCATAGTAAAAGTAGTGCTCTTCTGTCAGTTGTGACAGTGTTTAAAGTACATAATTCAGATGTTGATACTACACGCCTATTTAAAAAAAAAAAGCAACTCTAAAGAAAGTTGTATTTATATCATTTTATTGTCATAGATAAAATATCTTTGAAAAAGAATCTCCCCTGAAAATGCAATGTGCCAAATGACATTAAAACGTAAAATTCAAGTAACATGAAAAAGTGCAGAAGTTGTGTATGTACAAATCATTAATGCAATTCTATCAAATAATTCAATAAAAACTTGAGAAGCACAGATACATCAATACATAACCAGAAACTCCAAAGGATTTTGCTGCACTAGCTGTATGAGTCACATGAAATGCCATGGATTAATAATGCATTTCTGGTCTTTGAACAATGTAAAGCTGGATGTGGAATCCAAAGTACTGCAAAGCTGTTTTTTTCTCAGACAGTAGACTTAAGGTCTATGACTATGGAGCAACTGATCAGCTGGGAGTACTGTCCTCCTGGCATGGTGGTCTTCCTCAGCTCAGGAGAGCAAGGGTCCTGCATCAGAGATGTCAAGCCGGCGAGGGATTCCCGTTTCTGAATTACATGTGCAGCCACAAGAGAAACAAGGGCAGAGGTTGTTAATATTGGTTGCTCATGTGTGTAATAATACAATATAAACTAGAGAAATGGGAAGGTGAAGCTACAGTGGACGACAAGAACATCTTACTGAAGGAAACTTGCAATTTCACATGGCAGAACTCAGTCGTACCTTAAATTGATTCCCATCCTTTCTTTTACTGAAAAACAAAAAGGATTATTTGTATTAATCATATGATTAATCCTATTGTGAATGATTGTATTGTTGACCTGTAGTGCAGGACAACACCCCTAGGTGGCACTGTGACTTAATCCAATAGACTGAATCAACTCAAGTAGGCTACTTGCAAATGTAGATGTATTATGTGACAGGAATATCAACGGAGAGAAGTTGTGACCCGAGTCATCATCATTGATCTCTCTGATGTCAGAAGCAGTAGCTCACCTCATACATCATGACCCCGGTGACATCAGACATGCCAATGAAGACCTGCTCCTGTCAAAAAGTGTTCCTAGCATTGGCAGGGTGACACAAACCCCAAAATAGCTTTCCTCCTGGGGAGTCGTGTTTTCTCAGTGTATGCTGTTGTCTGCTGTCTGACTGACCTTCCCAAATTAGCCTGACAGGACCCTCCCACTGGAGCGAGGGATAATGGGACAGTGGCTCACTCGACCAATGGCACCTTGACCAAATGTTCTGACCAGAGAAGCAAGCCTATTGAAATAGCCTCTGAACTAGTGCACAGTGTGTCTGTATTCACCATCTCTGCACAGTGAGGCCTGATGGTCCTAACATACATACGTGAGAGACATTAGATTTAGCACGGAATGTGGAAATGTGGAAACTTCTAGAAGTAGAAACCATAAAAATACTCTAGGATCACGTCAGGTATCCCATATCAGTCGTAAAAGACAATTGATTGGATCATTACATCCAACAACAATGAGGGTAAAAGTCAGATGTGTGAATTTCTTTTTTTCATTCAATCTTGACAGTTTCATGACATAAAACCTCAACAGATGTGGAGTTTTATGAAACTCTTATCATAGCTCTTGCACAGCAATATGACATTGGTAATATCAGACCAACTAAAAGCCACTACTAGCAATACTAAAAGACAGACTAGGGGGAAATGGAAAACAAATCTGTTGCTCTTACCACACAGACAAAAGGAGCAGACACTACCTGCCTACTAGCAGAGCTGTGGCAGAGGCACCTGTCTGCTGAAGCCACATTGCTTCCTGTTTGTGAATATTAGAGTGATTCTTTGGTTTTGGTGAGCAGAGCGAACGATCCACACATCCTGTTTGTTTTGTGTCGTATGGCACAGGCTGCCTTGCCCTCATTTACCCATCAACTGGTCACCTGCCGAGCTGCAACCTGTCACCTGCAGTGGCGTTTAACTTACCAGAACACCCATAGAGTGACGATGACGATGAGAGTAATGGCTGAGGCCGAAGAGAGGCAGGTGAGGGCCAGTATCACTGCATCACACACACACACACACACACACACAGTACAGAGATCAACAAAGATTTATAAAAGTAGAAGCTGATAATAAATCTAATGAATCCAGTATTTAAAGTGATGACAATTGAAAATGAGTAAAAGATCTTTATCAGATCATCGTGCTACATTACGAAAGCAGATGGAGGATAATACGTGCAAATACTGGTAAGCACTTACAAAGCTGTTTGTCCTGAAAATCGACCTCCACTTGAATGTTGACCGTGGCCTTGTGGTGATAGAAAGAGGCCTGGCAGGTGTACAGGCCTTCATTCTGCTCTGTGACCTCTGACTGGAAGACCAGCGCATTACCTTCCATTTGGACCCATAAGCCGTCACTCCTGAAACACAAGTGTCTTTTAGTTGCATGGCTCTTTTAATTCACATCACTCCTGCAAAAATAATGATAAAAAAGCAGTTTATGTTGATAATACAAATAAGCACTTTGTTATATGGCATCCATGTCTTGTGTGTTTCTTCGAGGATTCAATGCATAGGAGAAAAATGGGGAAAACCTCTTAACTAGGCTTATTGCACAACAGGCTGTCAGTGTGGATTCATGCAAGCATGCAAAGGAAGACAGAAGTATCATGAGCTTGGAGGATCTTTATACATATCTATCAGTGCACGCCCCATCAATCAGGACTGCCCCTCCATCACAGCAACTTATTAATGTTAAAAGCCCAGATGAAGGACAACTGTTCTCACAAATTAGCACATTAGTTTTAGCATTAGCATTTGTGTTAAGACAATGAAGAAGACTCTCCTAGCTCTAAGTTTATTAGCCCCTTCAAAAGGGCAGATTGGGAGACAACAGGACTCCACAGTACACCATGTTGATGCTGTGTCAGGGTGAAGGTGGTAGATTAGAAAGGTTACAGCACCTTTGACAGGTGAGGTTGCATGTTGGCACATTGCCGTTGACACGGAGCAATATTCTTTGATTGAGCAGATTCTCCTGAAGAGCCAGTCTGTGTATGACATGTTCACCACCATAGCGACTTTGCAAAGGTGTCGTGTGGTTAAGCACTTTCACAGAGGAAATATCTGCAGGAGAAAAGCTGCACAGGTCAGTCGGGTGAAACCAGCATACAGTTTCTTCTTATTGTAAAAAAAACAAGATGTATGGTAGCACTTCAGTTTCTTCTTCTTATTCTTTATTACACTTACAGTATCTGGGGATATGTATTGTCTTCCTCTCTGTTATTCCATGTTGATACTGATTCACACAGGTCAGGTCCTGTCCCTCATGAAGGGCCAGTGGGAAGCGATAAGTAAGCCTGGTCTGCAGTGTGCGCCCTTCATACTCAGAGTGCAGGGATGTTTGGCCTGTGGTGTTTTCAGGGAGGATCCATGCAAGGTTAGCCCTGACACCCTCTCCTCTGTAGTCACACACTGCCAGCCAGAGAAGGGAGTCCTGCTGGCTCACTACAGACACACTCAGCACTGGGGCTTCTGAAAAAAGGCAAAGGGTGAGAAGAAAGGAATGAGTAGGCTTGTGTGTTTGTGTGTGGGTGTGACAGAATGACAAAGACTGGAGGATGGAAGGGCAGATGGGCGTACAGTCAGAAACACAATGCCCTGCTGGGGAAACACAGGGTAGTGTGTGGGGGGAAATATTTCAAAGAATTGCAAAGCTAGACTAAAAAGCTTGAAAAGAACATACTGCTCATTGGAATGTATATCTCTCTTTCCTCTGGCACTTCCAGACTCTGGTGCTCGATCACGCAGGTCAAATTCTGACCAGAATACAAAGAAGACAGGAACTGTACAGTGCTACAGGCCGTCACCAGCCCATTGGCCTGGACCTCAGGCTGCCCCCCAATCTCCTGCAGATGGCTACCGTCACTGCCACTGTTTCCAACCCGCCACGTTATGGTTGCTGCAGGTGCAGCAGTGTCCACGCAGCACTCCACCTCTGTGTATTCTTCAGCTCCTCTCCGTTCAGTACTGGACTTTATGGTGATGTTATGGGGAGCTGCATGGGGACAGTAAAGTTAAGCTGCAGGATGTGAGGGATGGCTTTGGAGAAAAAGTAAAAATGTATGATATGCTAACGTGGCAAAACATGTCCATTACTCAGACAACATTATTCACTGCTTGATTTGTTGAACATACCACAAAGGGGGAGTGTTATGCTTCTGTTCTCTGGCCTCTCAAAAACAGGATGATTTATCACACATTCTACAGTGAGGTCCCAAGGCAAGCAGGCAGGAAGGAGTAAAACTCCTCTGACAGTGTGGCTTCCATTATGAGAAGTGAAATTGAACCAGGAGACACCAGACACGCCCTCCGGTAGAAGCCAGGATATGTTGGCTGCAGGAACAGCATCAGCTGCTAAGCACTCAATGACCCTGTCTGCAGCTCCACTCTGCAAATCAACTCTTATCGTGGGAGGAACGAACACTGTGAGAAAAAAGGTGGAGAGAAGTTCCAACATTAATAATTTATCATGAAATAATGGCGGATATCCATAATCGTAAAGCATTTTAAAGCCATGTAAAGCTAGTCTCCTAACAGCAATCAATTTAGACATATGTACAAAGGGCTCCACGTACCAGGCTGCACAACCTCAGGCTTAACTGTGATGTTAAATTGTATCATTGCCCTTTGTTTGTGGTATGAGACTTCACATTCATACAGGCCAGCGTGGTGAAGTTCCACGGGACCCTGAACTGTGAGGGCACTGCCTTGCACCTCCACACCCTCAGACAGAGGCTCACCATCTCTAGGGGGAAACAAACAAACATACAGACAACGATGAATACAAGTTTCAGCTAACATAGCCTAATAAGTATCGCTATAGGTAAAATTCAACAACTTCTTGTTTTAAAAAGCAGCCTTTCGATCAGGAAGTGTGTCTGAACCTGGTGTTTTCTGTCTATCACTTGTGGCTTGTTGCCACCAAACCTCTTACCACATCCTACACAGGATATTTAGGACGTTTCAATCTACGTGAGAGAAGTAGTAGTGATATTGTTTTCGAAAGAGTAAACGATTGATAAAATCAGGACAGGATCTTAATGTAAGATCAAATCACAAACATCTAAATAGTTCTTACTTGTTGCAAGAAACATTGAAACGTGGCACATCCCCAATGACCTCAAGGCCAATGGTGATATCACTCTGTCCTTTCTGCAGCTCCAAAGTCTCTATGGCCTGGATCTCATCACTGCTTTTTCCAAGCCCCGAGTGCAACAGCTGAACTCCAGACAAATCTACAGAATAAAAAAGTACGCCCCTGTTTTCTGTGTCTTGACCCAGGAGTCAACAGGATTTTTCCAATTGTTACACATTGGTAATACTCACAGAAGGAAGGCAGTCTCATCACCCGTAACTTCCTGTGTGTAAATTTGGGGTGGTCAAAAGCGCAGGTAATGTTGTGCCCCTCATACACTTGTGCAAGGAGGCGGTATGAGCTTGTTTGTGTGTCTGAGTCTATGTCATCCTCCCATTGCAGCTCCTCATCGGTGGCCAATACCAAGGAGATGCTAGTCTCGGGTCTCCCTCCAGATGCCAGGCAGGAGACCTCCCAGTACTCCTCTCCTTCCTGTTGTACCAGCTTTGCTTTAATAGTCACATTTGGAGCAACTTTGGAAAAGAAAGAAAGGCAAGACGTGTTATTTTTCGACAAGATCTAATTGTGTTTTCCAGCAAATTAATCAAATCGTGGCTCAGGGTGTTTTTGTTGAATAGGAAGCTGATGGCCGGATGAGATGAAAGTTAGCTCAACACAAGCACGAGGGGCTCCTGCTTGGGTTTAGGAGAGTGCTGACTTTGGCTTATCACCTGTCCCATCTGTTGGCGGGGCTACAGCTGAGAGCAGATGTCTAGCCCAGTTGCTGTCAGAGGCAAAACTAAGAGAGCGATCAGAGTTTATTACCAAATATATAGTCGGGGTAGTGTCCTGGTGGTGGTGTGATAGCCCGGTGTAGCTCATTGCATGGGGTTTAGCACTACCACTGCCAGGTTTAGTTGTTTGTTTCTGTGGCCCTTTAGATAAATGCACCCACCTCATGACATACTGCACTGTATGTATCATTATTATTAATTAGTGAATGGGATGTTGCTGCATTATGCTCTCCCATATGCTTGGCGCCGGTGAAATAATGCATTCCCAAATGAATTTATGAATGCTTCTGCACTGTGCGATGTGATGCATGGTCTGTCACTGTGGTATGGTGAGCATACAGCACAACCAGAGTAGAGTGAGAGGGAATGACGGGAGGGGAAAGTTACTGTGCTATGGGAGTTCAGCTTGGCTTGAGTCATGATGCAAGGTTATAAAACTATGACTTGTGATGTGTAACTTCCTGGAAACACACGAAGCCACAAAGGAGCAGAAAAACAACAAACAACAGCTTACCATAGGTTTCCACCCTCACTGAGGTGAGTTTGGGGCTGGGTAAGGTAGGGTGCTGGACCACACAGGTGACACTGTCCTCGTCCATCAGGCGGGTAGGGAAGCGGAGGATGCTGCTCATGGTGGCGGTGCCATTTGGGTGAGTGGTATTGCTCATTTCCACAGTAAAGTCAGAGTGAGGAAGGCCGTTGACCGACCAGCTGATCTGAGGCATGGGTCTGCCATTGACAGCAGAGCATGAGACTGATTGGTAGTGGACGCCGCTGACAGTCTCTTCATTTACCAGTATGTGTATATCAGGTTGGGCTGTGAATGAATGAATGAATGAGTGGAACTGAATAGATTTACACTTTTATATATGATTCATCCATCCACGTCTCTCATTACCTTGTACAGTGAGGAACATGATTTCACGGTATTCCTCCTCTTCTGATGCAAACTCACAGAAGTATTCTCCCTCTGCCTCCACGCTGGATATCTTCACCTTAACTGTGAGGTTGGTGGGAGAGGCTGGGATGGAGAAGTCTAAGTGGCGGCTAAATGGCTTGCCATAAGTAAACCCTGCCAGTCGCTTAACCTTAGAGTTACTTTTGCGTTTCCATAGTGAGCTGATGATGGCATCCTCGCCCACAAATTTACAGCTCAAGTACACCTCCTCTCCCAGGTTTGCTATGATGTTGGGTCCAATCTCGACATTCAGCTCTTTACTCATATCTGAGACAGAGAACAACACAGAGTTACACATAATGGACCCAATATGTCAATGTTGAGATTTTCAAATGGGCCTTGATTGATTCATGAGAGGTCATAAGTAACAGATTCTGTAAACATTGCAAAAATCGCAAACAATGGAAAACCTGATTTTTCTTGATTTCTCTTGAGGATGACAAACATATGATTGTTTCCTGTTAGTGAGAGGATGGACAATGATAGATGCTTGTGTGGCTGTGAAAGGGTTCTCTGTGCATCCTATTGTCTTTCTCTAGTGGAGTGAAGCAGTGATGGATGAGGCAGACTGGTGCAGTCAGGGGTTATGAGATAGCAGAAAGTCTATAGAAATGAGCTACAGTTTATAGACGTTGTGTATTAGAGAGAACAGTGCTCTGTTGTCACTTCATCATAGTTAGCATGTCGGTGTATAGCTCCAAGCAGTATAAAGTACATGGAGCTGCTAGCCTAATAATGATGTGAAGTAATATACAACACTCCCACTCAAAGGACTACAGACAGGAGGTGGTGGACTTTATGCACACAGTGACACTTGACAAATGTGGCCTCATCCTTCAGGTACACATTTAATGGACGAGTCCATTATATTAATGAAATGAAAACAGTCGTTGTGTCCTGATCCGTGCACAGATACCGATGACCTCTACCCTTTCCACTATTGAGAAATCAGACACGATTAGGGGAGGATTCGGAGGAAAGAACATGTAATAGAACCTGACAGTTTTTAGCACTTGGAAAAGGACAGTGTGCAGAGTCCATTGCATACCAAGTCCTTTTCATCTTGCTTCCTCTGCTGTCTTTATCACTCAAGGACACATTTTACACAGTTGAATCAGCCAGTTCAATTTAGGCAAAGTGAACTTTCATTTAGCTTGAGCTTCATTATGAGTGAAATGTTGACAGCTTATTTCACTGGAGAGGAGATGGAACAGTCAGACACAACCAGGTGACAGAGGCTAATTTAAGAGACTGGTTGTTTTTTTTGCACCAAACACTATCCAAGCAAATAACAGCATAGTGCTGCTGGTCTTACTATATATTACAGCACGTGTAAAACAATGTGGAGAGCTTCCAAAACCACTTCAGAGGGAAGGAGAGTGAGGGAGAAATAAATATGCTGTATCAGTCAATTATGTCTCGTTGGTTCATGATCCCAAAAATGGATTTGCCCTTGCAAATTATTGCCAAAATAAAAATCAGCCAAGCATGGAAAAGGCACACCTTAAGGATACACAACAAGTAATCACTGAGTAAAAATCATGCAATTGTCTCCTGCACTAGATTTCCTGAACCCCTAGAGCTACTTTTCTCACCCACAGCCACCAGACAGCAGAGACCTAGAGCAACTCTTTCTGTGTAGGTTTGTGTTAACTCTCTTTTTAACTTTATAAATCTCATCAACAATGATTCATCTTCAACTGGAAGTCCCGGACATCCTCTGCCTAGAAAACAGTCATTCTCAACCCAAAACCTTAGAAGGTGGGATCTCTGAACTAGGTGTAGGCTGCACACGGTTTTCCCCTACATGAAAGAAGAAATGCAGAACTTGCACACATTGAAAGTAATATGTGAACTTTTAAAGACTGTAAAGCAACTAAAGGGGTTTAAATAGGTGACACCACTGGTCCATTACTGCAGACTAACAGCCAGAGTAAGACTACAAACATACAAGCAATAATGTGTTGCATTAATAGTCATTCATGATTATTCTTCAAGATGCATTCACAATACTAACTATGTGTTCAGCACGTGGTTTTATTGCTTGAGACATTCATAATTAGACTAATCACTTAGGAAAACCGTTGCACCACTGTTTAGTGAAAATGCCACAGGTTAAACAAGACCTTAAGGGCTAATAAAATAACCCTATAAACAGCAGACACTCACAGATGGATTGTAACTCTGCAGACTTACCCAGAATTTCCGAGCAGTGAGCAACATTTAGGACCAGACCCAAGAGCAACAGCCTTGAGCATCCCATGTTGGTGTCATTGAATGAAATAGATGAAATCAGATTACCACATGTACACTCAAGGTATTTAAAGCGTGTGTGTGTGTGTGTGTATGTGTGTGTGTATGTGTGTTCTGTGGTTTCAGGGTTAGAGGAACACAGCCTCTACAGCTGACTTTGACCACTTTTGTACGTAAACACATGCACATGCATACAGGAACATTTGTTGCCACCCACAAGCACATACATACATTTCCCCTACGTACACACGCTCACAAACAAACACATTCATAAACGTGCACGTGTTTTAAATTGCATCTTCTGCAATAACACCTTATGTATGTCTGAGTTACTATTACTGTGTCACTATTTTCACTTCTCAGAATTAAAGAACCGTTTTCTCTGTTCAGCTGAAAGTCACCATGCAGGATATGTCTGTTCAGTTACTCATACCTCATATAGCTGTGTGCCCTAGGAAGTGGTGAGGGCATGCATCATTCAGACCATCTCATCCCTGCTTGGGTCCGTAGAGACTGCCTGTCTGCACACAGCTCACTTTTTCTCACACCCTGCTGTTTGGGAACTCACTCACTTTTAGGCATTGTTTTATAGCATAATATTCCCCCTAATTCACTTTGTGTCTGTGTTTTTTTTTTTTCAGTCAGACTTATTTGCTGAACACTATTTGTCTCTGCCATACCCTGCAAGGGAAACTGTGAACAGAAACAAATGTGGATGAGAAAGGATAAAAAAAGTGTTTCACAGTTTTGCAGCAGCAGAGCATGGCGCAGCAATTTACCCACTGAGAGCTGAATGTCACTTCTATGCTTTAGCTCTCATATCGTCCACGATCTTCCTCACTGTGTATTTTAGACCAAGCAGTAAATACATCATAATATATTTAAACAATGCATAAACAGCAATAGATTTCATAAATATGCACCATAGAAGTCCATATGTCCAGATTATGCTTTAATTTTCATAAATGTCTGCTAAACTTTCACTTTTAAACTGTAGTTTTATTTTAGTCTGGATGCTATAAACCATTCAGACATCTTTTGATCAACATACAGTTGCTCAGCGGGGAGGTTGAGCTGGATCAGCATGAGGTCGGCACATTTGATTTCCTGTTACAATTCATCAGCTTTTATGTTAAGTCATGGAGACCTCAGGACAAGACACTGAATGAAATGACTTGACAAAACGCTGTCAACACGTTTGATGGCGTGTGGTTTGTAACGGTATTTTGCTACTCGAGATACGAAACTGTCTGAACTGCAGGGAAAGATAAGTGCCTTATTATTTCCAGTCTGCTCTCCTCTTCCTGTTTCCATTATTTAGTTGCCCCAAATGATCATATCTCCGGAAGGTAAAACATAGTTCAAACTATTAAGTAAATTACATGCAACGTTTGATTTTCAGGGCAAACACGTGACACGGAGTTGACTCTATCCCTTAAAACCCTCACAAAGTATAGATAATCACATGAACGTGCAGCCTGGAGTTATTTTTCCAGCTAATTAAATTACCTGAAGTGGTATTCCTCAAGTTAGGCGGAGGCGGAGCGGAGCTGGGGGAACAGCCTTTGCTCCTTTCCATTTCCAAAATTGAGACATGGCTTCTGTCTGCGAGCTAATGTATTTTACTGTCAATAAAACAATAACATTCACAGACAAGGTATTTATGAATTTCACAGATGTACAATTGGCATCCCTTTCGCTTTGCTGTCTTTCTCTTTATCACAAACTGTACAGACAGACGCGTATCTGGAGAGGAGGCTGGAAAAGACGGTTAGCCAGTAATGAGTATGTATGGGGCATACAGCAGTGAAACCTGCCTGTGAAAGTGTTGTGTTAACCTACTTAACTCTACGGAAAAGGACCATATCATCACTCTCGTCAGAAAGAGGAAAATCACTGATCTCCACCATCTCCGCCTGCTGTTTCTCATTTAGAGAAGAATTATCACCAATCCATCCGGCTTTTCCAGACAAGGCGCTTACTTAGATTCCACAGTGACATAAAACTTGATGGATATCCTACCAGCAATCTGAAGCATGAACCGAGCTCAGCCTATGACGTGGTCTGGCATTGGTATAAGAAGGGAAATGACAGAAAACTATGATATAGTGAGACAGAATATCCCCGGGGACAATGTTATCTAATATTACTCACGTTGTGTGGCCAGAACCAGGGGTTGTAGGCATGTTGGTGGGAAGAGGACCCACCCTGCTCCAGAGGCCTCTAAAGGAGTCCCATCCATTTGAGAGCACATGTTCACTCCCCCCCGGTAGGAGAAACAAATGGGAATGAAATGGAGAGAGGAATCCATTTACATTTGAAAACTTGGTAATGCCTTCTATGACTTGCATATCTGCAGTGCATTATATGTGACCATGAAAATAAGAACACGTACCGATTATGGATGCATTATACTAGCACTCATGAGACATTATAGATGTAACTTCTAATGAATTATGAGTGCAAGCATCTTATAAATGTTTGTGGCTAGTTATCAATCAATTTGTCTGAGTAGTTCATATGCTGCATGTTTGCAGATCTATCACTCAACATTAAAACTGATGAAAAATGAAAAACCTCTGATTCTTCAAGGTTTATTTTGGTTGCATTAGAAGACATGACACTTTACTTAACACACACAATGATAACTGATGATGCTGTATGATTTATTTTAGTATACTATAAGCAAGTACAATACTTTGTTGTCTGTGGCATAAGGTGACTCATTGAAATAGTGGCTTTGTCAGGCGCTTGTCAGGCGACCTCTGATAGATAACTAGTCATAAGCACTCATAGGATGCTCGGAAAATACACTATAGATGTGTCAGCCAGAGAAACCACATTATATTTTACACTACTGCTCAAAAGTTTGGGGTCACCCAGAAAATGTCATGTTTTCCATGAAAACTCACACTTTTATACATCAAGTTGAAAATATAGTCAAAATATAGGGCCTGTTTCTCAAACTAGAGACTCTGATGTACTTGTCCTCTTGCTCAGTTGTGCACCGGGCCTCCCACTCCTCTTTCTATTCTGGTTAGAGCCAGTCTCCAGTTTCCTGGTAATTTCTCTCATGGAATAGGCTTCATTTCTCAGAACAAGAACAGACTGACGAGCTTTTCTGGCCATTTTGAGACTATAATGAAACCCACAAATGCTGATGCTCTAGATATTCAACTAGTCTAAGGAAGGCCAATTGTATTGTTTCTTTAATGAGAACAACAGTCCAGATATAATAGTCATTTACCACATTAACAATGTCTAGACTGTATTTCTGATCAATTTAATGTTATTTTAATTTAATTAATTGAATTGCTTTTCTTCCAAAAAAAATTCAAATTTTTTTAAGTGACCCCAAACTTTTGAGCGGTAGTGTATATGTTTAAAATGAGGGATCAGATCTTACAATGATGTGATTTTGTTACCGAGCGCAGGGGTGAGCTACAGAGCAGAGTACCTGGAGCCGGGCTCTTTAACCACTAAGCCACCTAAAGACTAAAGACCGTAAGTTGCAGTGTTGTGTGCATGTGTACATCCATAGCTAAAGACAGAAGAGGCTGTGAAGAGGCGGTACATTACAGTAACACTCCAAATAACTTGAAGTGCCTCAACTAAATCATTACATATGGTTCCTCATCCAAAGGCTTCATTTTCTAGATAGAAAGCTCTCATAGAGCAGGACAGAAGCCACTCATACTGTCATTTCTTGGCATTTTATATTTTTTTCCAAACACTCTATCAGTCACAACTTCTTTGCTCAATCTCTTGTTCCTGTAAGATACCCCAGTGTTCAAGATGATGCATCTAATGTTCAGCTCATGAGCGCTTCATGTACTTGAATGGGTTGAGTCAGGAATGCTGAGTGCTTAATGGTTATTTACTTGACGGAAATTACTCACTCAAATTACACACTTATGAGGAGTGGAGTATCAAATGCGGCAGACTGCTCTGGTGATTAGAGTAAGTGGTGGGTAAAGCATGGATGAGGGTTTGTGATAAATGACGCTGCTTTTAAATACGATTCAGGGAAGCATAGTCTTTTTGTTTTTCAAAGTAAAAAGTTATACATTTGCCTTGGCCATTGGCCTGTATATAAAAGCAGAGAGGTAACCATGGGAAATGGGTGTGGTGTCCTGCAGTAGGGTACGGGGCTCTGGTGGCTAGTGTGAGGATGGAGGATTAGCATCACTCCAGGGGTGAAAAACTGTGCTGCTGGCAGAGTATCAAGTGAGACTGTTAGTGAAATGGACAGCAGATGGTTCCTGTTTGTGCACTGGCTGTATTGGACCTGCATGGCTAGGCCTGTGAGATAGGTGTATCCCACCAGACCTGGCACCAGACCTGGCATCCCCCGTCACAGTTTGTTCCAAAGCAAGCTGTGAGTCTGTAATACTGCCTCTACAAGTCCCCAGACATCGGGGGTGAGGACTGACTGAGGCTCTTCCAAGGACTGCTGTCATTTACTGTTGGGTAAGGTCGTGTTGGTCCACAAGCTACACCTCTTGTACTTAACTAGTTGGAGTTAGTGATGATTTTTGACTGTCAGTATTATTTTCTATCATGACACTCACAACTAACTAAGGGAGCAAACATTTGAATCTTTTGTAACTTTTGAAACGCAAACCACAAACCTGCTGTGTTGATGTTGCACAATCAAGGGGCCACACCTTAAAAACCACTTCCAGTGGCCAAAAGGTTAACCTGAGATTGCGTTGGCTGTTCATTCATTCATACATACATACATACCTATATATATCTGAGTGTCACAGTGAAGGAGGGTCGTAAAACAATAACTTCCTGCAAGCCCCGCTGTCTCATTTTTAACGATTGACTATCTCAGTGTTGTCATAACAATGTGACACACATTCTTGTCAGCCTGAAATATTGCCCATTGCCATTTGGATATGTCTATTGCCAGAGGCAATAAATGAGTTAAAGATGTTGCCTTCCTTGACAGCGACCTCTTAATTAAAGCAGTGTGGGATAATTAGAGCTCCACCTCCTCTCAAGCGAGGCTGCTGCACTAAACTCAGCTGACACAACATAAATTCATATGCAACCTTAGACCTGGGGGACAAATTACTCCAGCACTGGACAGGCAGGGACTGTGCAGGAAAGCAAGCAGCAAATCAATACAGTTTTACAGTCCTGAATCATACATAAATGTTCCTTCTTAACTGTGCCAGTTTAAGTCATCTTTGATCTAGGCTGTCCAGGGGACACTCTCACACACTGAGCCTGAGCATTATGCCTATTCTTACATTCTCCTTTCCATGAGCCAAGATGATGAGTCTCTACTCTCTAGACACTCACTGTGGGGTCCACTTTTATAGTTCATATATAATGAGTGTCAAATGTGATGATAAATGTAAAAGATAAAAAATAACTAACTGCAAACTTTGCAAGATGTCTCTGTTTGGAAAACTAGCCTAACAAAACTCACTGCTGCCATCTGTAGGCAGGACTGGACTGATCAATGACAAGAGGTAGATGTTTGATTTACTGAGGTGCTGTGTCACCTTTACCTCTCCTCTCTGCTCACTTGCTCTCCAGCTCACGTTGATAGTGTTATTGATCAGATTATAATGAAACTAAATTAGCCCTAAATCACCCCAGCATGCAGTAGGTGTAAATATTTCAAAGCCCTTGTTTATGATAATTCAATCAATTGCGGAGGCAGAACTGTGGCCTGTTAGCCAGCGTGAGTAGAGATGATCCAGTCCTCCGGGCCAAGAATAAACAGGGACGACTGGGGCCCTCAGAAATCCCCATGGCGCCTCTTGTGTACGCAATGACCGCTCAACCAATGCATTCCTGCAGCACACTGTACTGCAGGTCTGCCCATGTATTAACACGGGCAGACCAGAAGTTTCAACACAATGACAACAGACACTGGAGAGGCATTCCCTCCTATTAGCCTGGTGATCACTTCTGCCATGCCTTATCAATATAATTCAGACACTGCCAATCATGGAGTCTTTTAAGCAAAGGGGTGTCTTGGCTGACCCTGAGTTACCTCTCACTGTATAACTGCCAATAATACAGACTTGGCCTGCGTTTTACCTACACTGAGTCAGCATTTGCCACATAATGGTAAAGCTGCACTAGGCAATTTCACACGTTGGCAGCTCTGAATGGCAGCGAACGGTAATTGTTTGAAATTTAAGGACATGATGAAACGTAATGTCAGTCTGGCCCGGACAGCTCAGTCTCAGGGTCGTGGGTTAGATTCCCAGGTAGTTGTAAGTTGCTTTGGATAAAAGCGTCTGCTAAATGACTGTAATGTAACGTAATGTAATGTAATCTGCCCACAGGACAAACCCAGCTGGTCTGTGATCGCTTTATACCAAAGGTACGAGAAAGGCAAAGGATCTAATACTTCAGCTTTCTCTTGACAGAGCGCTCACTCGCTGTTGTTTAGGAGAGTTTTTAGTTTTGTCTCCTAACGCGACACCAGAATTGCTTTTGGGAAAATGGGACAAATCTACAGTATAAGTGGGATGGGATACTCTTCACTCTGTTGCAGCTCCGCTTTGTGATTTAGGCTGATTACCTGAATAAAAAAGCCTAGCTGTTTTAATGCTTCTTTTGTGCTTTTTGAATGCTCAGTTTGATAGATATAATGTGTTAGACTGGGCAGAGTAGATAGAGGTCAAAACAGAAAACACTGTTATATAAAAAGACCTGTGGTCTGCACACAGAAGATGGACTCCTGAATCCTGTCGTGAATGGCAGGCAAAATGTCACCAAGTGCGAGGTTTGGCACCACATCAGAGACAGACCGTCAGGTGTGCACAGCCACCACCGCATCTATAATCCCCACATAAAATCTATTATTCCCCAGACAAAATATAACATGAAGGATAAGAAGGAAAACGTCCTCTGAACAACCTCTGGAGCTTTTCAAAAGGTTAAACTTGATTTACCTTACAAGACTGTTTGTACTCTTCTATAATTAGATTTAGTGCCTGAAAACTTTGGAGGGTCATTTGGACTCTAAAGCTCACATGCAAAATGAATGTGGGCTATAGGAAGTTAGGTTAATATGAGAGGGTTTGGTTTCAGTGACTCACACCAAGCCGTTCAAATTTGAAAACACATTTATCTCTCCGTTTTGGTCTCCCGTCCACACTAGGGTGGTGTTTTTACCCCTCCAAAACAGAGCTTTTCAAAAACGCTCTCCCAACTGGATGAATTTGAAAAGCAGCTCCCCATTATAGTGTGGACGGCAAAAACAGAGAATTTTGAAAACGATGACGTTTCACTGCTTGACTGTCACTTGATCCAGCTGTGAGCGAGCC
>CABFOQ010008494.1:69502-79714 GCA_900660455.1 Gephyroberyx darwinii
GCCGCTCCAGACGAGCGGCTGAGTGGTCTGCGCATGCCCATGGAAGGAGGTGGTCTGGTGGTCTAGTGGTCTGGTGGTCTAGTGTGGACGGTGAACTTTTCAAAAACGCTAGACCCGAAAACGGCGTTTTCAAATTTAAACTGCTTAGTGTGGACGTACTCTCAGTCGATGGAGTATGAAATGGATAGGTAGGGGTCAACATTTCCAGAAACTCAAAGATTAACTTAGATTGAGTTTTATTTTAAAGATAACATGTTCCATTTAAAGCCTCTCCTAAACCAGGAAAATCTGACGAGGAGAACAGGAGAACACTGAAGAAAAAATTCAAACATTCATAGAAGTCACTCAAGTGAACGTCAGTTTCTTCTGACATCAGTGACTAAAACTAAATGAGCAGCTACCAATGAAGGCACGGGTTCACTTTTAGGAATCACAGTTTATAAATCATCAGAACAAAGTGCATAGTCCACACATATGTTCTTAAAAGTAGATCACAACCAACTCTGAGATAATGTCTCAAGTCAGAGACACTTCTACATAAAGCTGTAACTCCTTAGCCAAAGTAAATACAGCCTGACCAGACTGCATGACCTCCGTCCCCGGTGATGAAATTATGGTGTCTTGGTTTGGTTGGGATGCAGTCCTGCATTATAACACATAGGACTCCCTCCCCTATATAATTAGTGACTCACTCCTGCCCAATATCTGTTTAATGACATCTACAATTTTGGAGAAAAAGAGAGAAAGGGGGTACTAAAAATCTATTTTCAGCTTTACATTCCCCGTATAATATTGGGGGCTGGGGGGTAGAACATTTTTGTCAATAAAGTTGTTCTGGCTGGAGCCAGACACAGGGGCCAGACAGTTTTATTGCATTGTGGGATTACTAGCTGGCTGAAATGAAAGTGCATCGTCACGGCTACCAGACCCCTGATCCTCAAGGCTGCAGCAGCACCAATCTGTGACCTCTCCAGGTAGCACAGCCAGGCGTGCATTTAATACAAGTGCAAACACTTATGTTGACCAAACGAGAACTACCCTGAGACATTTGTTCTCACTTCACCAGAGAAGGTGGATAGGATAACTTGACTAAGCATTATGATGCCAACCCTTTTCAGTTAAAATTAGATACGATAAGGTTACATTTACTTTTATTAGTCATATTGCCAGAGGAATTGACTCATTCACTATAATTAATGACCACGTTGCAACATAAGCTCATATTTTCCACCAGACTGTGGGAGCAAAGACACATTTGAAGTCTGACAGTGCAGGAGGAGGTAAAGGTCATGGTTCAATATGTATATCTTTATTCTCATTCACACCATCGCACCCTCTGCTAACGCAACTGGAGCTTCTCACCACCTCTGGTCCTCTTCCAAGTAATTTTCCCCCTTTGCTCCGAACAGCAAGCATTAACATGTGATTGGTCAGCGGGGAGTAACTTGGGATCATTATTGCCAATAAACCCAAATGTGCATGAAGGTTCAACCTGACAGGGGAGATAAGGTGGAAAAACGCAATTTGTTGGAGTATTAATCTCACGCTAACACCAAGTAAAGGTCAGGATGGTGCCTTACCTGCATTTACCTAACCACCCAGACAATGGAATATATCGGCCTCTGTTTTTCCTTTTCTGGCAGAGACATTGGAAATGTTCTGTTATGTCTTGAGTCTCCAAACTGGGAGGCTGTCTTCTCTCCTTCCTCCTAGCTGCGGGGGCAGCAGCCTCCAACTCCTGACCGTCACAGCGTGAGTACAGCACTGGCCAGTGTTAAGTCTCAGTAATTAAGACTTCACGCTGTTCAACTTTAAAAGCCTCTAAATGGGCCTCCTGTATACCCCCTCCCTTTCTATTGAAAGTAATTTATTAGATTTGACATGGGTTGCGCTTCACCTCATCCTCGCCTCTCCCGCAACACACTTCTGTGTTGTGGTGGAACAATGGCGTTTTTTTCTCCTCCTTTGTCTGCATTTGCTTTTGTCATCCCCACTATGTTTATGATCGCGGATGTGTTTAATTAAGTCAAAAGCGCCTCTGTCTTAGGAGAGACCTTATATTATGAGGAAGTCAACTGGTCAATAAGGCAACTGGGAGCTATTTAAAAAAAGAAAAAGAAAAATCTAATGCAAAGTGTTTCAGAGAGAGAGAGGGGAGAGTAGATAAATATCTGCAGTAGATGTGGGAATATTCTGTCTGCTCTTACTGCAACTCATAGCTATAAATCAGATATGATAAGGCAGTGCTGATGTTGTTGTAACAGAAAAGCACATGTCCTGACTATAAACCCAAGGCATGGTGATATATCATTTGGCAGAACAGCTGAGTGTGACAGACTCCTTTCCTGTTAAGGAGAGCTCTCCCCGATAGAAAAAAGACCCTTATAAAGGCTTCAACTAAACGTGGCAAACACAAATCTACACAATATTATCCACTATCACTATCATTCATGCCTTTATCATCTTTATATGTCTATTTTATCCACATTAATGAAACTAGCTGATTGAGGCTGAGCTAGCAGAGGCTTAATGTGAGGTAATAGATGAGGTTTTTACGACCGCTCATCTGCTCCAAGGACTTGGAACTGACAACAACAGCCTCCGGTGGTGGTCTCTCGGCTGCCGAGGTTTGACAACAAACTGAGGCAGGAGTCATATGATGTGTGCTGTCACATGCACAAATGCACAGTTGGTGGAAGCGGAGTAAGGCGAGAGAGTAGAAGGCAGGCGCTGCTGTCAGACCGAATCCACGCACAGGTCCAGAAGAACACTTGTTCACGGGTAGCATGCAGAGTATCGGACAACGGGGAGTGGTGTCTGGTCATTAAGCTGCTGCTCCGTGGTAGTAGATGACTGACAGACACAGGCAGGTGAAGAAAACACAAGCTTCAACACTAAAAATAACAGGACGCTCTTAGAGAACACCGGACATGCAGACAGATGGAAGAAGTCACTGAATATGATAGATGGTGGTCAGAAGTATTTTGGGTCGACCAGTTTCTTCAGCCCTTTATATACTTTGTAATGCAAGAAAAAACATGTGCATGTCATTGCTGTTGGGTGAAAACCTTGTATCTCCAAAATGTCAAATGTCTCCAAACTTGTCAGGAAGAAAAACAGCCTTGATTTTAGCTTGATGGCAACGCATTTTGAGTTTATCCAAGGGGCTTTCAAAAGGGTGTCATAAGCCCAAGAGGTCGGAGAATTTTCTCAACCCATAGTGGACCGTGTAATCCTTCACTTGACATGAAAATCGCCAAAATTGTAGTTACAAGATTTTCACACAACACTACCTCTACAAGGCCTACATCCTCATGTATTTTCTGGCATATGTACAATAAGACGATGCAACTTCAGTCCAGCCGTAGTTGTGTTTTAGTCAGTTCAATCCAATCAGGTTTTGTTGTTTCCTTTTACCTACCCCGTGGACATTTCCCAGGGAGCATTGCATTGTTTTGGAGGGATTAAAATTCACTCAAGATTATATCTGCTCCAGCACTGCAGAACAATGCAAAGGGATGTGGGGGTCTCACTGTCACGTCCCAGTAAGATGGCTGCCCACCCATTCTGATCAGAGCCCTGGCATGCCATGAGCCCAATTAGAGGCTGATCCATAAGAACAACCTTGAGCCTCATATGTAAAACCATGCAACTCTCTGCCCCTTGCACTCTAACATGCACATGTTTTTCTCTTAAAAACACACATATTATAGCTCTGGGTGCATTTTGCCCATGGTCAGTCTGCCAGAGGGAAGAATGAGCCTATGGATATTTTCTTACCGTCCCTACCACCCAATATGTATGTTTATACCTTATTTATTAGCCCCCAGAGAAAACCACTCTATCATCAAAGTGTAATTTCATATTGTGCAATAAGAGATGCTGCTCTCAGTATTTTTCTTTAAACTGTCTCTGGAAACTTTCTGAGTCAGCAGAGAGAAACACAGGCTCATCGTGCTTGGATGCAGCAAGCTGGGAACGGCACACACACAGAATCTGTGAATGGGCCTCAGTGCAATCTAGTAACAATGTGGCTCATCGATGAAAACCTTCATTGTCTTTGCTCTCAGTCTCAGAGGAGGTACGCGGCACAAAAGGGGCTTTTGTCATGGTGCCCAACCGCCTATCTTTTTCGGAAGTATACCCATTTATCCCACAAATTTACTGCTTAAAGGTAGAGTTTTCTTTAAATGGATTTTGATAACAACCAAGTGTCTCTATAGCTTTTTTGAGTTGCTTTTTATTGGTATATTTCATTAAATCTTTGTCTTTTGCCTGATACATTCAAAGTGAAAGGGTTTTCTGGGATTTGGCAAGGAATCAAAAATGTACAACACTATAGTACAAAGCAGATAATTAAGGCTACTGTCATGTCCACAAAACCTGCAGACCACAGGTCACAGAGTGTTTCCAGGCTCATGCTGCATGATGATTTCAACAGGAAGGGATAGTTTTATAGAGGAAAAAGGATGAAAAACAAAGCATGGCCTACGTCTGTACCCTCTCTATGACTTGACCTGCTTTATGAGGCAAATCTCCATGGAGATAGCACCTCTGTGCTGATGTAAGAGGAACCTTGTTACCCCCGTTTTACCCAGTCACAGTCTCTACCCCACAGTCAGTGCTGGCCTATGTGGTAGTCTAAAAATCTAAACTCAGCTCCTCTTTCCTAAAAACGGACTACAGCAATGGCACAACGCTGACCGAGACGGGAGATTTTTCTCATTCTGCTCACAACCACTATATCTGCCACAGGTGGTTGCTGTTCTGCAGCCTTACACACTTCACACCAAGATGAGGGGAAGCAAGACCACAGGCCATGTGACAACATTTTTGTTGTAACTGCTCCGCACTCTCCCACCCTCTGCAGCATTTCATTATTTCCAAACCCATGAGCTCAAACAATTTGTCTGTTCAGCTATGTCAGCTGTGGCCTTTGATGTGAGCTCCCTGGTGCTCTGGTCGTGTTCATTAGCTAACAATCAGTGTTTTTTGGAAGAGGGGTGCAGAGGCACAGAATAGAAGTGGCTTTCTCTCTTCACTCCATTTTAAATGAATATATCAACAAAAGTAAAAAAACAAGACAAAAAAAATAGGAATCTCCTGATCCATTGGTGTGTACGGGGCACAATATTCTTATACTGCTCATCTCAGCAAACAGCATACACAGCAAAACAGCCCATTTTACAAGACTCATTTCTAAAGGTAAGAGCTTAATGCTAAAACCTATAGAGACCTCAACTTTGGGTGGGGTCTTTGAAGAATGTTGAAAGGACCTGCCGCTGTTTTACAAGGTAACAAAACTAAACACATTTGCTGACTGATTCATTAAGTGTGAAAAAATGCCCCCTCACAGACAGCTGCAGAAAACTTAAAGGGGGGAAAAGGAGAGGTAACCCAAGCCCACCAACACGGAGTTATTTACTCACACAGCCTGCACAAACATGCAGATGGTAGCAGTGATGGATTAGGCCGGGGTTACCCCAGCCAGGCAACTCCACGATAATAGAGTGAGTGTGTTTGGGCCGGGGCACTGTGGCTGCTGAAGTGATGAAAGTGGGAGTCAGAGAAGGGAGATTTCTGTCAGACATGCCAGAGAGGATTAAGTATCTGGTTTCTCCTCTCTATCTTAATCTAGGCCAGGGGGAGCGATTGTCACTTTGCTAAACAACAGATATTGATACCGTTCATGCCACCTCCAAAGCCAGGTTAACGCATGGGATTAAACTCAAGCACTTAAGAGTGGGAGTGTCTGGATTGTGAATTCCAGAGTGAATGCCATTGTGAGTATGTTCAATTTGATAGGTGTACAACATTTAAGTATACATATCGTGTTATTAAGTTTATCATACAAAAGCACCAAAACGGGTGGAAGTTGTGGGTGGTCAGCAACCTTCTAGTCCATGCAGGTGTGACAAAGCCAGCAGCCACACTCCTTGTTCTGTGAGCCGGTGATGAAGAGGGTGCTGAGTTGGACAGGACAGAGTCGTGTGAGATGGGTCAGTTAGCTACAACCACAGGTGTGGACAGTGGAGGCTGCTGAGGGTGACAGAGACTGATGGGCATCGGCCTAAAAGGTAGCAACTTCTTTCACCCCTCATTGGGGGGGACATTTTTCTAAACAAATGAATGAGAAAGGTATCCATCTATCTATCTATCTATCTATCTATCTATCTATCTATCGTTTTCATTGCATGCTACACATAAGCTCCAAATAGATATGGTTTGTATTGAATAGCAGTGTAGTCATTTAATTACTTGAGGAAAAATGTCTTATTTTAATAAAAGTTAAAGAAGCTGATGAAGGAAAAAAAAGCATAACCCATAAAGACATTTGAGTGCAACAATGATGGTCTTTTATTGCAAACTAAGGAACAAAATACAATCTAGCGTTCTTTCGTTTTTGATTCCTGTGAGAGATCAATCATTTAAAACAACAATGTACAAAAGAATTAGTCACAAACTCTTGAGAACTAATATAAAATGCAGCGGAAAGAGGAACACTCTCCGTGTATCATCCGACAGGAGCTCCCCAATGCTTGTACGATAAACTAATACTCTGTGAAAATTACAGACCTCATAGAAAAAATATGATTTTTTTCAATAATAATAAAAAAAAACAGCCAGCATATTTACAGGACAACAATATTTTCTGACTCTGGCCTGCCTAAATTCCCAGTGAAACTTTACTAATTACAATTTTCTGGTACTTTGTAACGGAGTTGTTACATGTGTCTTCTGAAACTGTATAAGGCATAACAATCAACCTTAAGTCAATTTGATAACAAGCAACAAAATCTTAAATATCAAGGTGGAAGACATAATAAAGGACAAGTCAGTCCTCCTCACTGATGATAGTAACAGCCTTTACATGAATCCTTACAATAATTATCAATTGAAAAGGTCTCTGTGCATTCCTCAGCCCATGTAAGGCACCAACTATTCAATAGAGGGCTTTAGGACATACTGTATATGAACATGTGAATCAATGCTGACAAACGGTTAATCATACACTAGACTATTAACAGTATGTACATGTATATGACGACAACATTAGTGATCAAAAGTAATGAAGGCAGTGGGCAGAGAATAACTTAATCTACATCCAATCCAAAGACGACTGAGCAAAACAGATTCAAAAGGCTAAAACAAAAACGTTTTAAAAAAGGCAGAGGAAATTATTAAAACATTCATCACTTCAGCTCATGACGCAATCATAAAACCAACAACATTAACAGAGTTTGAGCAGAGACTGATGAAAGGTTCATTCTTCCCTGGATCAGATGATGACTTGGGTGGATTTTAGAGCAGTAGCGGAGAAAGCAGTTTACATTTAGTAAGTGTTAGGTGGACAACCATGAGTCAACCGTATATAAACCATGTGTGTGCATGCAGACACTGGTGCGCTACATGTCACTGAGGTCACACACTTGCTAAGTTGCCAAGTTAATTAAAAAGCTAAAAGTTTGAGGTGAGTACTACTCTTTGAATGTGGGCTGGAGTGGCCTATGCAGCAGATGTGTGGTGTGTGTGCATGTGTGTGTGAGAGAGAGAGAGAGAGAGAGAGAGTGCGAGATAGAGAGAGACATTGAAGTAGTTTATTCTCAGACATCTAAAACTTCAGCCAAAGCCCTGGCACTGCTGTTGGGGCAATGAGGGTGGAGAAGGAAAAAAGTGAATGCAGTTCATATTTAAAAGTATGCCCACAATCTATAAAACCCCAATAAGAAAGAAAGAAACCTCAAACTATAAGCAACCCCCCATCCAGACTTCCCTGGAAGAGACATACATGGTTTCTTCCTCTAGCAGCAAACACCCTGACTGACTAAAAGGGGATCTTTCCAGAAAGGATATTTTCCCTTTCATGGCGAGGCTTTGCAGAGGCCACTTTGATCCTTGTATCATTCCTCTAGGAAAGAAATGTAGTTGCAGGCTGGGCAGGAAGTGTGAGGTCAAATCAAGCAATGAGAGATGAGATCACTGGTGATGTCAACTCTTTGTTTCAACATAAAGTCATGGTGCTTGTTGTTAGTAGGAAAAAAAACTCCCTGGAGGATCCATTAAACAGACAGAACTAAACTAAATGGTTCTTAAAGCAATATTTCACTCGGGTATAACATTTCTAGTTTTCCGTGATCACTGTATGTCCTCACAGGAGTTGCTGAGGGGCCAAACCTCAACATTAGCTAGTCCTGTAATCAGTAGTGACGTCAACTGCTAATTTTGTTTCCAACTGTGTCGTGAGGTAGTCGCATTATCATACTTATTACACACAAACAAACTAAAGCAGAAAGAGCAGATTAATATTGCTCCTTTTCTGTGACCACAAAGGAATTTTGCTTATTTACAATTATTTATAAAGATAGTGTGTGGTGGGGGGGGGGTTAGGGGGAGTGAGAATGTGGGTGGTGTATAATCACTCCATGCGGCCACATTGATAGGTGCATCTGGTAAGTGTAATCAAAATGCTATACCTATGTAAAATATCGCTTTAATTCCCCCCAAAAAAAAAAAACAAATAAAATTAAAATAACCTAAAAGTTGTGACAGATACAAATCACACAGATGAAGAAATGGAAAGGTCACCAATGCTGTCCAGTGTGTTATCATGGCTGGGTGTATAAACAAGGCCTGGTTGAATTTTTTAATGCTTGCTGGCAAATTTAAGTATAATAAGAGGGCTGCGCCTTTTACTGCAAGACTCATAAACACTTTTCAAACGTGCGCTCTGCCTACGAATGGCCGGCTATCTCACGCTTCCAATTCTGTCATACCACTAAACAAGCCTGTAATCAGTTAACATACCTATCTATAGTCTTATGAAGGTTGCAGATCAATGAAACTGAAGATGGAGGTAAAAGTACTTCCACAGTAGTGACTTCTCTGCTTGTCAGATGGTAGCCTAGCCATCCCATGAATAACATGGGATGACATTAATATTTCAATGAAAATGGTGAATTTGGCGGTCGTTGAATCATCACTCAACCAGATAAGGTTTCTACAGGGCAGTGCTCTTCTTGTCTCTGTACTTGTCAGTCAGCTTGCTTTTCCCTAAGTACAACGCCTGTGTAGTTCTCCCTTTTAATCATGTGATTGAATAACTTTCCCTTTCGCTTTATAATACATATTTTGTTTTTAAAAAGTCCATGCAATATAATTTAATCTAAATGCTCTTCACAGCCATGATAAAAATGTCACCTTTATGAAAAAGGTAATTTGCACACAGGTAAGCAATCAAGGGTCCATTTTCAAAATGCCATAGAATCTTAGGAGTTTTATAATAATACAGCATGTGGGCGCAGAGCTCAGTCAGGGATATAAATACTTCACTAACAAGGGCCTGAAAGCCCGACCTATGACCCGTGGCTAAGGCAGGTGCATATCCAAACAAGCAGAAAACAAAAACTCATTCACATCTATTGAAACTTCATGGTATGCCGAAGCCTCTTAAGGTTACAGAGATAATATCAATGAGGCTGTTCCAGCTTGCTTGTAGCTCCTTGAAATGTGACAAAACTGAAACATAATCCATGTAAAAGTCCTTAAGGTAAGTGGTTACAATCAAGGCAGAGCAATAACCTTCGAAAGCTCATTGTAAAACTGAGCCTGGAGATTTCATTCATCCTTTTATTGAACTGATATCACTTTTGATGATATTTATATCTGACAGTTGTTAAATTATTCTCAGTCATTTAAAAGGTCCTTTTTCCTGCTCCCTGCTTCCTCAAACATACCACTCCCTGCGTGAAATCACAGACCCATCCATATGGGACACATAGTCGCTGTCTGTACCATTGTCATAGCAGTCTTCCGGAAGGTAGGGGGAGCCGTTGTTCACTGTGGGACTGTGCACAGGAGGCCCGCAGGGGTGCATGTTATGGGTGTTGTTGTAGTGCTCAGGGTAGTAGCTGCCTTCCTTTAGGCCCCTGTGGATGTCACCCCTGTCACCCCAGTCTTCCCTGTCCTTGCGTTCGGTCGTGTAGTCGGGGTAAATGATGTCTCCTCCCGGTTTGGGTTTCAGCTCCTGGCTGCCCTTGCTGGTCTTGTCCCCATAGACCTCCTGCAGCTCATGGGGCTGGAGTACATCCAGTTGAGACTCCTTCTGCATGTCGGAGGGTCCCAGGTATTGCTTGGTGTAGTAGTCTCCCCTAAAGGTTCTGCGTTGACGCATGAAGCAGGCCCCACCCAGAATTAGCAGGAGGATCAGGAACA
>CABFOQ010008494.1:79931-114779 GCA_900660455.1 Gephyroberyx darwinii
GGTCTGTAGAGTAGATGATGAGGAGATTGAGCAGAGAGGAAGGACGGCAGACAGGGGTAGGAGTCATAAAAGGGTGCAATTTATCGACAAAAACAAATGTAAATGGTTCTTAAATTAATTTCCAACAATATAGTGTGCTGTTGAAGCAGAGACATGCCTGGCCTGAGACCGAAGAGTCTGTTGAAAGCTGTGCTACAGAGCGAAAAGGGGGGTATAAGAGGGGCAGAAAAAAGGTTAAGTGCTAAATGCCATTGTGTGTGTGCATGAGAGAGAGAGAGAGAGAGAGCGAGAGAGCGAGAGAGAGAGAGAGAGAGAGAGTGGGAGAGGGATAGAAAGAAGAGCATGTACTCAGGAACAGAGTGAGTGTGATTAGTTCTTCCCCTTTTTTTCACCCTGCTGTGGGGAAGTCATATGAGAAGATGAAACACTATGTGATCGATGTGAGGTTCCTGCGTTTGATTTGTCCTCCGGTGGCCAGCCACTGTGATGGCACCCAGAGACAGAGAAAAGGGTTGTGAAGAGCTCAAGGTCAGGGTAAGTGTCTCCATATTGACCTCTAGTCTCTGGGACAAAAAGCAGCCTGACACTGCTAGCCTATCTCTGGAAAGGCACATCAAAGGCCTGACTACAAAGCAGTATGACTTGCACTAATAGAGCTTTGAATCCAGAGACGGTTTTAAGGTACCAGTCATCAATCAATAATGACTTCCTGCAATTTGCCTTACTGAGTGAAAATCTAACTACCTGCAATTACATACAGTAGGCGTGCCTAAAGGATCAGTGTTAAAGTAAAGGGAGTGGACAATACAGACACGTTAAGGTCAGTGAACTGATAGACTGGTGATCACTTGCTTCATCAGTCACCACCAACGTCCCACACTGGGTAGGTGATGAGCATCTGCGACCATGCGGCTGAACAACCGAGAGACCGGCAGCCAAAGCCACAGGGCTACGGAGACAACTGGGAATGTAAAACAGCTACGCCACAGGGGTGGGGGTGGGGTAGAGCTGTGCAGGCAGGCTCAACCTGGCCATCTCCACGGGGGAGGGGAGCAGGAGGCAGCATGCCCAAGTCCTCATATATTGGACAAGAGAAGCCAGATAATTGCTCAGTGCAAGTCCTTCTTGGACAGGATGTCAGCTATGCGTTAGTTTGGAGCAGGACTACAAACTGGGCCTATAAACAGATGGAGCCTGACAGCCTTTTTTGGGGCTCCTCCAGCCCTTTCCTCTCAACAATGAGAAATGAAAAATTGTGTGCTGGGGGAGTATGTGTCTAAAAGCAGCAGTTGTTTTGTTTGGAAAAGGATTAAAAGAAAAAGAGGAGAATGAAAATAAAAGGGATGCAGAGTTCTCAGGATCCACGCCTAACTTTAGAATAATGAACTCAAGTAGCATACCATGGGAAGAGAGAGGAAACAGACAGGAGGCATTCAGTATCCTGTGCATTTTCTGAATTTATGTCATAAAAGTCCAGTACACACAAAGGCAAATTCAGGAAAACTCCTTTGGAAGATTTGGGAAAATCCTCCGTCTGGTCATTAGTTAAAAGATGAGGTGCTGAATTCAACTAAACCATTAATCACATGTCTGATGAGTGCACCACTCCTCTAACAGCGTATACTGTTGAACAAAAAAAAATATGGGGTGAGCCAAATGCTTCTGCCTGTGTACTGCAAATCTGTGAACACAATTCATTGTGTCCAACCCTGAAACCTGACCTTGAAGAAAACAAAGAAAAAAAGGGTACATCAGTGCATACTTTGCTGAGTGTGCTCCCAACCAGCGGGGGAAACACTCTCTTCCTTATCTGAGAAATCGAATGTTGCCAAAACCACAACAGTGGAAATGTTTGGTATTGATACCGTGTATCCATACTCTCTGCTCCTCTGTTGCCAGGAATGTGTGAAAGTGGATCTGGGCAGGGACATTTATTTGGAGGCTTAACTCTGCTTGAAGTGTTTAACTGAGGGTAATCTTACATCAGAGAGGCACAGAGAACGTCATGCACTACATGGACTCAGAGTTATATGGTTGAACTTATCATCAAAGAAAAGTAAGACAGCAGAAGCATGCAAGTGACAGACAGACACTTAAAAGTGTTTCCAAAGGTACCTTGTATCCAAAGGTGTACATCTTGACTGCGCAGACCAATGTTATTTGTCACTTCACACCTGTATACTCCGGAGTCATTTCGCTCCAAAGGTCGAGTGAAAACAAAGCTATTGTTTGCTATCTCGACACCCTCAGGCATTGAGCCATCCATCCTGTACACAAATGAAACATTGCAGTCAAGTTTCACAATGTTCATCACACACAGACCTGTATACAAAACCTTGAAGTCCACAGGCTATTTAAGATGTGATTTTCAAAGTGTGACTCCTAGCAAAATCTCATCTATCTAACTATTTCATTTATTAGAAGTTAGCATATTTATTATGCTATTATGCTATTCTGATCACACTCATGTTTTATCAGGGAGTTGTTGGCAGGAAAGCGCTGTTCTTGGGGACACTGACCTGATCCAGTTGAAGTGATGGGCAGGTGGGTTCGCTTTGGCACCGCAGTCAAGCTTCACATTTTCTTGTCCCACGTACCAGTTCTTGTCATTTCCTAATACCGATACCACCGGCGCAACTGTGAATAGTTATGATGGTAAAAATGAGCAAACCAAATCCATTTGTATCATAATTGTGTCATTCTACAACAGTAAACTTCTTTGTCTTGCTTGCTTGAAATAGTGAAGACTACTGTATCATAAAGGGAGGAATCTTAATTTACAGGAAATAACACAATGCATGGGTCCTGAATAGGCTAACAAATGGAAAGCTGGATTAATTTCAAAAGGAAAAACACTATGGACTTCATAATCAGTCATTGTGACCCCAGGCAGCATGGTGACAAATGAGCTTTTCCGTAAGGAACAAAGCAAGCATTATAAGCACAACAGTGATGACAAAAATGAAAACAGTGCAGGACTATAGTGGAATACAGGCCCCACTGGTGAAAAGAAGCCAAGAGAACAAACAAATAACCCTGGCTAGAAAGCTAGAAAATGACAGACTCAGTCAGAAAGGAGATGTACTGCAGCTAATAATGACCTCTACTGCTCACCAAGATATAAACAAAGGGAAGCAGGAGGAGGCCTAAATGAACCCCAGCAGGTGCCAGAGTAATAAAATGTGGCAAACAATGACTCAGATACCCAATTTTTCATTTTGATTTCTCCGGAGGACAGATGAGTAACTCATTATTGCACTGAGGAAGATGCCTCTACTCATTTCATCCAGTGACCTTCTTCACACAGTTCAATGTTGAAATTGCGCTTCTTTTGCACTTATAATCCCTTGCCTCTGCATGTGACATGATTTATTGAACTCTAAAGCCTCTTTCTTCCTGTATTAACCTTGGTTTTCTGCATCTCCATCCGCTGCCCCCAGCACCCTCCTGCTACTATTGCTGCTGCTGAGGCCTGATCAATATTTCATAAAATAGCTTCATTAGCCTGCACTCACGCAGTCCAAACAGAGATTATAACCCAGCACAGCTCGCTGAGGAAGTATGCAGCAATGATTATAACATTAAGATGAGTCTTAAATGGCTCTTTTATGGGTGAGGAGGAAAGGTAGGGAGCAGCGCATTCGTAAATCAAGCTATCAACATGGGTTAATATAGATAAGAAATACTATTAGGGCTGCACAGTTATGGCTAAGACATTAACCTTATTATTTTGCTAGATATTGTGATCAAAATTATTAGTCTTATTAATTTCAGAAACAAAATGATTTTACTGCACTTCTGACATCTTAGATCAACATGTTGATTACATGTGACAAAGGAGATTCGAAATGAAAAAAACAAAACGTTTTAATACTGCCAACAGAAGCAGTTTTTTGGGAAAACAAAATGATAACACGAAGACCAGATATGCTCCAACAATTAGATTTATACGGTAATCTATATGAGCCTAAATGTTTTCAGGTGGTGGTTAAGGTATAATAGAGAGTGGAGGAATCAGGCAAGTCAAATAATTCAGCACTCACATTGCACGTTGAGTACGTAGGGTATGCGGAACTCGGTTTGCAAGGCTGGGTGGCGAACCACGCAGGTGAGCGTCTGGCCCTGGGCGTCACTCTGGGGCTGCCACATGTAGCGCACCTGGGTGGTGGTGGTGCCATTGGGCTCGTCCTGCGTCTGCATCTCAGAGCGTCCGTACAGCTTCGTCTCCCAGAAAACCTCAGCGGCAGGACGGCCACGCTCCGCTATGCAGGTGGCCACCAGTGACTCGTTCCCGCCATCAAGCAGAGCTGTGGGGCCCGCGGACACGTAGACCTTGGGTTCCACTATTCGAAGGAGAGGGAAGAGGAGGTGAGATCGAGAGGAAGGAGAGGGGGAGGGCATGAGTGCGGTGAGAGGGGAATGACAGAATGGAGAATAGATTACAAAATGAATATTGATCTTTTTGTATATGGATATGAATAAATAATGGCCATCATAGAACAACAACAAGAATATGGACAGAAGGAAGTGGCCTCAGTACATTTAGCTGCCAGAAAGAGTAGATTGATTGCTTCCATTTCACAGATATCTATTAAAAATTGATGAGCCACGCCATTTGATCATATACTGTAGAAGCACTTCAGTGTAGACTTTGCTGTGTTCATTGTTGTGCCCCATATGTCAAAGATGCAGAGTGTTTGTGAAAGAGTAATACTGAGCAGCAGCATCGCCTGCTCTGTAATGGATCTAGCAAATCTATATATAAACTCGCACTGTATTACTTCTGTATCTCTTTTCTTCTTTAACCATAACATTATGTTAATCAACAATAAAAACTGCTCATCTTAAAGGCTTCAAAATATTCAAAGTATGCACAGAACTTTGTAAAGAAAAACTCAATATAAGGGCATCAGTAATAACAGTCAAGTCATACAGCACTGTGGTGTCTGTATTTGACTGGTGTCATGAACTGCGGAGTTAGGTTACTGTGCACTATTCAGTGCTTTAGAGCTGAGGTAATGTTACACTGGCTTCCTGAGAAAGACTGAATAACTGGAGGTTTAGACGTAACACAAATGTTCTCAATAGGCAGGCAAAACAGATCCATGTAAGAAGGAAGTGGTCAGTGTAACACAGTCCTCTACCTGTTGCACAAGACAAAAAATCAGGAGTTTCACTTCTGTTGCACTAGCTAAATAGGATGGGACCCTCCTTCATAATCGGAACCCGTCAGCACTGACACCGCGGAAAGGACTTGGAAGCAATGAGAAAAGTAGTCCTCAGGGAAAGGAAGAGAGTCTGCAGAGCTAGGGAGGGGGAGGCTACAGCAGAGAGGGAGCAAAGCAGAAGGACCAAGCTATCTTTCTTTTCCCATCATTACTTCCCTGGGCCTTGCCTGCCATTTTCCTCCATGTCTTCTTCCCTGTCTTCCCTTCCCCACCCCCCTGTCTCACTCCCTCTGAGCACTAACAGCTGTTCAACTTACTGTAATGGTGACAGTTTTAGGGGCCGCCACCTCAAGACATCTGCCAGCCCCCTCCTCACCACCCGAGCATGAGGTACAAGAACAAATCCAAATAACCTCTGGCACCCCTTTTTCCAAAAATAGCTTGCCGTCTCCTGTACCCGGTGCAGGGGCGTGGCCGTCATTCTCAGCCATCCGCCTCACATTCTTCGTTCACTTCTCTCTGCCCCTCCGTACAGCACTATGACTATGAACAGTAGCTGCTCTATGTTAGGAGGCATCCTGGCTGGGCCTACAGAATAACCAAATCAGAGGGATTTGTTCATTTGGAGGAGCTGTCAGGGAGGGAGTGGAAGGCTTTGGATGAGTGGAAAGGGTAACGATTTCCCGTCAGATGGAGAACTGGCTGCATTGGCCCTTTCCCACCCACCTACACTCTGTTCCACATATGCACACTGAGCACTGACGTCAGACAGCAAGAGTGGGGAACCCTGTAAAATGGGATTCAAGTGGATGTGCAGTGGTGATACAGCATGTCAACAGACAAAAGCCTATAAATGACTCATTTTATCATTTCAAAGCAGCAATTAATACTGTATGATGTTATACAGCAGTATATTTCGGGTGCCAATCTGGTGTTTGAACTGGGCACTTCTCATTGATGTAGTTCATTTAAAAATAAGCCCATCATTTAACAGAGAAATACACAACATTTTGCACACAGGCAACACTGTAACACAATTCAAAATCTTGGACCCCACAACTCTTGCTATCTGTGCAATTGATTTCTCAATTTTAAGACTCAGCCAAAAAACAATGCTGCCCACATGAATAAAGAGGATTTTGAACTAAAGCGAATACAGTTCATGGTTGGATGGTACAGCTCAGATTCTTGGAGCTTAGTTGAAGAATTTGCTGCAGTATCAGCTCATCGATATCATCTAAATCAACACAGCTTCCTTTTTTTTTTTAAGAAAGTCAACTGTTTTGCAGTAGATTTCCCACTGACCTGTCAGCAGTTCAAAAACAAAAGGTCATTCTAATTCTTTCACTATCCGTGGTATAATTTCTTCCTCTGGTTCCTTCCTATTGTTTACTCTTGGGGACCTTTGGCTCACGTAGCATAATGCCTCTGAAACTGCTTGGCTCGCTGCTTGGGTCTTTTGTACAAACTTAACAGCAACACAAGGATGAGAAAGTGGGTGAGACTGAGGGGGAGCCTATACACACACACGAATGCAATGCACTCTTAAAAGAATTGCCACAAAGTTCTGGGATGTTCAGCGATTTCTCCACCTAATAATCTTAAAATGCACTATATAGAGCAATTCTACTGGAGGATATGACAAAACAATTTGGCTTTCCTAGCATAACAAATAGTCATTTGGTTTGTCACCGCAACTCAAAGCCAAGTGCCATAAAACAGCGCTAGCAGTAACATGACAATGTGTTTAGCGAGTTACATTAACTAGAATCTAGACTAGAGTCTTCAGCTTGACTTATTCCATTTTCAGCTATACACAAATACCACAAGAGCACATATTTACAAAGCTCACATCAGCTCTCACATAACTGTTTACTGCATCCTATGGTAATGAACATTCCTCTAATCAGTTAGTCTAAACCATGGAATAGACCCTGATCAGCTGGGCACCATCTTGAAATAAAAAATGAGGCGTGGGTTGGGGAAACCAGTAAATGCTTCCCAAAAGTCTCAAAACTGACTCCAAACGACATTCTGAGGACCTTGTTCAAAAATGCCAAATCTGGAATCAAAATAAAAATAAAAATAACAAGCAGAAACTACAATGACAGTATTCACAAGGTTTGTTTGATGCACTGCTTCTGCAATGTTAAGAAATGTATACACCTTGGTAATAGCTTTTAGTGCGCAGACTCCACTTCTGGTCCATGTTTTGTATTCTGTCCAGCACCTTTTACCTTTTAAACCTTTTTCCAGCATCTGACCAAGATGGCTGCCCTTTTCTCATGGCATGCTGAGTTATTATTTCACATCTACTCTACTGACATATTCCCTTATAGTCAAATCAGTCATAATTGTAATGCACTAAAAATAACCTAATTCCCAATTGCCATGTAACAAATTGTGAAGAACTTTTCATTTTTTAGCTTAATCACACCCTAATTACATAAGAATTTGTAAAGTAGGCCTAGGCATGTGTTTGCGTATGGGTGTGCATGTATGTGTTTGTGTGTGAGCCAAAAACAGGCCTGTGAAGCTGCTCAGAGTGGAGAGTAAGGTGTAATTGAACTCTGTGAGGTCCCAGACACTGTGGCTGTCACAGCAGCACTTAATGTACCATTCATTAGTCATCAGAGCTTCCTTCAGTCTCTGGAGGGAGACGAGACACTACTGCCTACAGTGCAAACTCCAACTCTCGGCACTGCCTGAGTGCAATCCAACCAACCATTTAGGGCTTAAAACACTCGCTGACCACAGAAAATCTTCAATGTTAATGTTCCTCAGAGAGGGGTTGATGTGTCCATACAAAGTAGAATACGTATGTAAACCTAAATATATACACTGCATTATACAATCCAATTATGGGAAAGTAAGGAAAGGTGAGCACGTGGGTCTGCCTGTATGTGCAGCTTCTTTTTTTTTTTTTTCCTCCCCTCAACATTAAAACTGCAACATGCAACGTTTTCACATTAAAATGACAATAAATAAATAGTATATATTATACATTATCAGTCTGCATCTGTCTGTGACTCTGTGTGTGCATGCCCAATCCCCCTATTGCTTGAAATTGGCTTTTCAATGATTTAGGGGATATTTGGGGATGTGTGCACCCTTTGTTGTGAGCATGTGCCATATGGGTGTGGCCAGCAGTGGGCTGGATTGTGGCTATCAAAGTGAGCGGCCACTGCACAGGGAAGTCATAGCAACAACATGAAAGTGGTAAGAAAAGAAAGTACAGCAAAGCTAAGCGTGCAGCTGAAAATACCTGTTTAAAAACACAGTTGAACAGCTTTTTATTACAGATTGCCTATGTTTGCTGCTTCCTCAGTGCCTGTGTTGGCTTTACGGGTGCTAGTTACCTCAACCTAAGGCTAGATGCCGTTTCAAAGTAGACAGATCACCAATATCAGTGACAAGCACTGGGGCGTGAACTTGCCTAACTGAGTATGTAGTATAACACACTTCCTATTGCAAGGCAAAAGTTGCATATTGTAGTTTTAAGGCTGTAAATCTGAATAGTGTTCAGTTCTTACTGTGGCAAAGGCTAGCTCTATGAATATTTATGGAGGACTCTGAAACTCCCTCTCATTATTCAAAGGGACTCAATGAAACATTTCAAAGAAGTAGCAAGATGTGGCATTTAAAGATCATCTGCATTTTGTCTCTTCTTAGCTGAGATAGCATTTTATCAGAGCGAGTGACGCTGAGACGAGCGAGGTGAGTGTGACCACGCCGCAGTAGCTTCTGCACAGCTGTGGATTCTTGCAGGGATTTAAATGTGCATAGCCTCTGTCCAGATAGTAATTTAAAAGCTAGGCTGCTTCAGAGAGTAATTTATCCCTCCAGGGCAAACACTTAGTGGTGACCTGTCAACAATGTCCAATTGTTACCCGGCGAGAGTGAGATTTAAAGGTGGGCAAGCATAGTCACATAATAGAAGCACACATTCAATGAAGATGGAAGTTACATAGTTCTACTTTACCTAAAACATTAACTGTGGTCGATGCTTGTGTGTTGCCCAGAGGAAACGTAGCCACTTTGCAGGTATAGGACCCGATGTCTGCAAAGCCAACTCCTACAAGAGTAATGGTAGCATCGTGTGCTGAAGGGGAAAGGAAGGAGACACGCTTGGCATAGTCTTGGGAGATGGAGATTCCAAACTGGGGGTTGAAGACTGCCAAGGTGATGGTGCCTGAGGGAAGACGACGCTCCCAGGAGCTCTGTGTGAGACTGAGGTTGGAGCCCACCTCTATTCTGCAGCCCAGCGTGATGTTCTTCCCTAGCACTGCATTCACTTTCTCCGGAACAACCACCTGGTTACTGCTCACACCTGCTGAGGGAAGAGGGTAGAAGTAAGAATCAGATAAACAACAGCAACATATCATTGTTTGATCCAGAATTACTGTGGAATTACATTGATCCTGAAAGTGTTTCTTCATAACACCAAAGATTACAGTTTTGTTTGTCTAGCTTTTAGCTTTGGAAGAAACTTGTTTGTGTGTGTGTTTGTGTGTGTGTCTAGATCAAACCACTCTAGTTCATAGAAATAATATACAGGTATGTGAATTCTGGTAAAGGATGGATTTTAACTAACTAAGGGAGAGCCTGCGCCAACTGCAGTTATAACTTGTTCTGTAGATTAAGCAAAAAATAGCAAAATAAAATCGCAGAAAACTAGTGAATAGTGATACATTAGTCTGAAGGAAACGTTTTGTTGTTGTTTTTTACAGGAAAATCATGGAGTAATAAAAAGAGACTAGATAAATTCTAATGCTCAAACAAGATTACATAATTTTCAACAATAATTTAATTAATAATTAAAAATATTTTTCAACTGAAGTCCTTTTTTAAAGCACTAGCTATAGCAACAATAATGCATAAAGGACCATATTAATTTAGTCAATATTTGGTATTAGGGGTTTGGTGTTGCCAATATTTGAATGAAATATATGGTGTGACAACAATTTGAGAAAACCTTCCCAAAAGATATATATAACACATATATATTTCGATTTCATACAACATTCCTCTCTCTTTTGATTTGTATCAGTTCTAAATAATGTATTATTGAATAAGAAGTATCAACTGAGTAAAATATTGTATTAGTTTTTGATAACTGTTTGAAAACAAACAGTAGTAGACTGGTAGTAGACTCCAGAAGCCCAGGACAACAGGAGAGATCAGAGCTATTCCTTACTACAATCTCTTCCTGTTCTAAAAATAGTGACACCAATTTCAAAACAGTAGTGACCCTCAGGTTATAACCAGACTTCTAGGCTTCCTGCGAAAAGTAGCTGCAGTATGTTGTGTCACGCATTTCCCCCTCACTTAAGACATGCACATCATCAACACTATTACTCTTCCCATGGCTACAGGTAAACATTAACAGCAGTTATTTATTTCAGACATTAAGGCTGTTTTTTGGGGGGGTCGAACAGAAGACCAGATCTCGTCTGGGCTAAAATGCTGTGCAGCTCTTAATAAGCAACACACATTCACCACAGGACACTCAGACTGTCCCTCTTGCTAATTGTCAGAGCACCTTTTAAGCAGGAAAGAAAAAGAAATCTGGAACAACATGAAACAAAACACGCAATTTTATGTTTGTTTTTTTTCATTCTTCATTTTATGACCCCCTTAATCTGACTTATAGCCCACCACAGCTTAATTTGAACATGATGGAGTTATTTTAAACCAGCGCAACATGTAAACCTTTGTACGTCGCTTTGGATAAAAGCGTCTGATGAATGACTATAATGTAATGTAATGTAAACCCAGACAGCCCAGGCCAGGGTCCATGACAGGGGTGCACAGGTGAGGGAGAAAAGGTCCTGGTCTTGGTCCCGACCAACAAGTGCAAGTTCCTGGCGAGGTGACACGGGCCGTACGAGGTTGTGGAAAAAACGGGACGAGTGAATTACCAGGTAAGGCAGCCAGGCCAGCAAAAGGAACCACCAGATTTATCACGTCAACCTCTGATGCTGCGTTCAACAGGCTCCGGGACGCCCTATGCAGTGAACCAGTCCTGGCAGCACCAAGCACCAACACCAGTCTGGGAGCAGTCCTAACCCAGGTCTCCAATAATGAGGAGCAGCCCATTCAGCCGAAAGTTGCTCAAACATGAGAAAAAATATGCAATCGTAGTAAAAGAATGTCTGGGCTGCAGCTCCCTGCTGAGACATGGAGCTGGGGCGGGATAGGTGATGAATCAAGGAGACACCACAGCCAAGGTAACCACAAACACCCCTTTGCTAACCGGCACCAGCTTGGCCTGGTGGTCAGTCAACAGTATTACCAATGCCAACTCCTCAGATCATGGAGGGAACACAGCTGTCCCTTGTCTGCAATCAACCAGTTACCTACCGGCAAGCCCTTTAAAAATACCAGAGCGACAGAGAAGAAGCATCTCTGTTGTCTTTCGCTGTCACTACTCTCCCCTGCACTGGTTAATAAAGAACCCTTGTTAAATTATAACCTGAACTGAACAAAGATTGGTCAAGACTGAATTGTACGGGGGATCCCCCTTAAAGCTAGTGAAAATATTTGTTTTATACATAAAATGTAAGAAGTGAATTCATTCCATTCAAAATCTATGTCTCAGTTTTCTTGACACGGTTGCAGTTAGAGTACGCTATATTTGGGAGACATAAATTTCGGCTTAGTACCTAGTCTCGGATGTGTATGGAGTAACGCTTATAAAAGTGGTCCACTAGCTGGTATTTTGGGTCTTTGGCATGAATATGAGTGGTAAGCCACAGCAATGCTATCTTGGCTGGTGGGGAATATAGCCAAGGAGGCTGAGGCTCCCCGTGCTCCATTACGTCCCCTGTAATTTCAGTGATCTCACACACAAAAACACACAGACACAAACACAAACACACACGCACACACACACTCCAACTTCTCTCTTCCAAAATAAGGAATAAGTGTGTGACCATGTGTGTATGAGTCAGGCATTTTGTTTGCGTGGACATGTGAATCGTAGTTGTATGTTGCATTATGTTGTATGTTGTATTATTGGTATTCCTATTTTTCTCTGTTGACCCACATTTTCAAAAATGTTCATTTTCTTGTGACCCAAAACCTTACTTTGCAGACAGTTGTGTGAACTACAGTGTTTCCCTTAGCTCCGAACTTTATTTGTGGTGGTAAGGCATCTGGGGCATCAACAAACAGCTTGATTCTGTCATTACGGATATTGTTCTAACTACTCCTGAAATGAATTAATTTCGACTGGTGGGGATTCGGGCTTTTCCTGTTCTGTTTAATCTGCATGTTTTGCATCTACCTCAGGTTTGGACTGCCTTTGGCTTTCTTCCTCCTCTTGAGGCTTTTCCTTGTAAAATACTTTGCAATGCTCATCTGAAGGAGCAAACGTTCAATGCACAGGAGAAAATACATTTTCCATTCGTTGATGTATGATTACGTGATTTGTCAACTTGTCAAAGACATTCTCAATTTAACACAGCCAGTCACTTTGGTTAGACTTGATTTCTCCAGAATAATTTGGGGATCCATTTATATCTTTTCCCACCTTTGTTTCTTGACCTAGTCTAAAAAAAAACACTGCTGTAATGTGCTGTGTGGTGCATGTGTTGCCCTATGTTTGCATTGTGTCTGTCAGAGTCCTCTGGGTGCACTGGTGTGGGGGAGAGTCAGGGTCAGAGCAGTGTAGGCTATGCATTCTCCACTCCACAGCCATCTGAGATGACATGGCAGCTGTTCTCTGTCCCCTTACCAGTGCAACAGTTTTTTTGCTTGACTACCTATTATAAAAAAAATCATACCCCATGACAAGAGCTAGACTATGAGATAAATAATCACAGTCTATAGTTGGTATCGGAATATACTATCTACATGGCAAACCGATAAAGGTCCTCAGTAAACAGTGCTTTTCTGAGCAGCAATAAACTGACATGCTTGGCATGCGTGACATTGTGTTGATCCAGGCAGACACGTGTGTCAGACCAGGCTTCTCCCAAACATGCCCTACATACTGTCGCTACCTGACACGATACTCCAACTGCTACCGTAGGTAGTTTGTCTGTCTCCCTGTGTCAGCTTTCAGGCCTGTCAAAGCATACGAAGAAACTAGACTCCATCCATGCCATGTTCTGTTTGTTTTACAGTAAGCATTTGGGAATGAGGAGGGAAGGGGGGAGAAATAGAGGGGAAGTGCTTAGTGTGGCCTCCACCCTTGCATTAGTGGAGGAGAGACAGATGGCCTCTGCATGAGATACCTACAGCCAGGAGGAGAGTGGGGAAACTTGGCATTACTAGCGCAGATCATGAAGAACACAGTCGGGGCACACAAACTACAGCACCATGAAATATTATCTAAAATACTGCAGACGAAAGGAATGTAAGCAGTGCGTTAAACAAAGCTGTCATGCTGGTTCACCAAAGAAATAGGCTCACAGTTGCAGGGCTGAGGCACACCTCGGGAGTGTCACCAGTTTTATTATCAGCCATCCATCTTATCCAGCATCCAAAATAATATTCAGAATTTTAGTAGTAAAACTACATGTTGGATGGAATCTATTCTATCTCACTGTTTTCATACTTTTTTGGGTCAACATAAGTTGCGGTAAAAAACAGGAAGTAGCTGCATAAGCTAATTTGACAGAAAAGAAGAGGAATAAATTGCACTTTTGCCCCTTTCCAAAAAAAGTCATCCTTGAGAAACCTAAGGAAAGAATGAACTCATGGGAAGGATATTCTTGCCCTTTGAAGAAATGCTTCATATTTGTTTCTCTCCCTCCTGACATCACTAATTGCGACAAGCTGCTCGAAAGACGCAATGCTAAATCAAAACCTTCCTCTTTGCTTGGAAACCGGCTCAAACATTCCACGTCGGCCACTTGATGAGCCAAAATCTCCACCTACCCAGATCTGACCTAGCTTCAGCCCTGACCTCCCAAAAGGAGTCAGTCTCCTGGCTAGAGATTCTCTCAATGAAGCGTGCATTGCATGTCAGAACAGACGGAGACAGAAAGACCCAAGGCCAGAAACATTCACAAGCAACAAGAAAATAGAACTACATGACATGTTCATGTAGACAAACTCAATGAATTGATTATCACGTTAAACAGCACTCATGCGGAAATGATCTAAAGACCTCACAAGAGAAGAATGCAGACATGAGATCTGTGCAGGAGGGAGTGTGGTTAAGAACTAAAACAAGGGGAAACTGTGAATAGTCAACATTCATAAATGAATATAGTGAAGCCAGGACAAATGAGGACACAAAGCAATACATAGGGCAGTTAGTGAGAAGGACAGGAATGAGATGGACAGAAGGAAAGATGTAGACAACAGTTTGAGTTACTTCTGACAGACCATAGGTTGGGAGGTATGCAGTGTTTCCCATACATAGGCTCATCTATGGCACACCGCCACAAAATAAAATATATATGTATAGAAATTGAAAGCGCCAAGTCAAACCATCTTGACGCGTCTTGAACTGTGATTTATACTGGCCAAAAAGCACTGCTAGCTAATATGGATGAAGAAAAGTTAATCAACGAGATCCAAAAACACACTGTGATATATGACTGCAAATTAGTGGTCTGTAGTATAGGTAAGAGCAGCTATGGTAACCCTGCAGCTTTTTAAAACCATAGACTAGGAGATATCAGTGTTAGCTATAGCTGGTACACAGTTCAGATATAGACAAAATATGAATACTAGCAGGTCTTCAACTAGGTCATAATGAACAGACTGTAGAGCAGGGTATAAAACAATTTTGTGATACAGTACTCATCGCGGATGTGAAACTTATTGGCAAGTTGTCCAGTTGACACTTTAAATTTGACGCTTGCAGTGTGCCAAAGAAGCATCAGTTGATGTGCGTCAATTGATGCACCCAGTGCGTTTGGGCCTTGAGACGGACGGCCTGCTAGACGGACGAGGGCGCAGTCTGACCTCAAAAAAAGTTGTCTAACAAAAACCTGAACTCGACCATGGAAGGTAATTGTTAACTTATACACCAATATGGAACTTGGGATGTTACCGTCCACAAAGTGACATTATCCCAGCTGTTAGTGGAGTCTATGTATTCAAGTCACGTAATCAAACATCAACATGTGGAAAATTAATTTTCTCCTGTGCATTGAACGTTGTTCCCTTAGGTGAGTACTGAAAAGCATTTTACAAGGAAAAGGCCTGGAGGAGGAAAAGGTCCGAACCTCAGGTAGATGCAGAACATACAGATTAAACCTAACAAGAAAAGCCCTAAACCCCACCAGTTCAAATTCATTCATTTCAGGGGTAGCTACAATGATATCCACTATAATCACAATGTAAAGAGAACGCATTGAAATAAAAATTTTAAGCCAAAGACAGAATAACAAGACAGAATGATGCTGTTTATTTATAACAAAGGTGATAATTAACAGATAATCAGTATATAACTTTTGTTAAGAGTTGAGGGGGCGAGAAACAATTTGGGACATCCCCAGACTTAAAGATTATTCATTTTTTTACAATTTGACAAAAATTGAACTTAGTTTAATTTTTAACATCTACTGTAGCAGACAAGACTTCATCCAACTAAATGACACAGACTAACACACAGACACTGGAGACACTGGCGATAAACATCACTAGAGAACTCCCATTACAATAAATCATGATAATATTGTGATTCTTAATATTTTGAGACACTAAATATTGTGGCCTTGCTCATGTCAAGAAATTTCTCAAGGACCATGTTGTATGTTTTATAATGTAATCTTTTAATTATAGCCATTAAATGTGAATAAAATAAAGAGTTGTCAATGTATCGCTATAATATTGTGCAGTAAAGTATCCCAATATTTTACTGTATTGACGATTCAGCAAAGAGATGATCACTTGCACTTCAACTGGAGGCAGCACTTTCTTTGAGGCTTACAAACTGCTCTTTGAAACACTGCACACTCAATGAATGACAAGAAGAAAAATCAGACAATGCCTATAATACAGACCCCTGAGAACTCTGCTTTATTTTTGTGTGGCCCATAACTGTGTCTCAGTCAGTTAGAGACAGGAGTGGCCAACTAGCCCGTTGTGGTGAATTGCCTGCTTTATTGCATGTCTTTATCGTAGGGAATATTTGTGCAGTGTGAACAAGACATTAGTTCCAACACCAACTCTAATCTACCCCCTTCCTTCCTAGCATTGTAAGTTGTGAGGGTGCGAGGCTGTTTCAGTCAGTTAATTCATGGTGGAGACAAACACAGGCTGACAGGCCTTTCAAAAGGGCAGGGTGGGCTCTTTCACATGCCACTCTGTCCTCTTCAAGACACTTTTCTCCTTGCTCCCACATGGCAATGTGTCCCTTCTCATCCCAGTCACATTTGATTAAATATCAGTGCTTAAAAGAAAAAATCAATAGTGTTGACATACAGAGTGTCAGGATAGGTTGCAACCTCTCAACAGAGTGCATTATAACAATGCTGTAGGACTTGTGAAGGACGATGTCTGCCATTGTGTACCAAAGAAATACAAACATTCCTGCAGTGCCCTACCTTGTTGTGTGGGAATTGTTAATGTTGGTTGTGGGGGTGTACGGTATTTGTGAAAGTATGTGCACATAATGGTGTGGATCCGGGGTTGGCCAGTAACATTATTTTTCCATCCAGCACAGATGATGTATAAGAAAAGGCACACAATTTTGTAACAGAGTAAGCAATTTTGCAACAAAAGGCTTATGTCACAGGCTGTCATTGAAAGTGGAGAATGCTCAGAGGGGTGATGGTCTAAGAGTAGCAAACTAGACATTTCTCTACATGCCATGTGAATGACATGATCTAATTTAGGGGGTTTTCTTGTTGGGGGTTAGGCTACGATGAGAGCCTTTCTCAATTAGAGCACAAGTGTATGACATCCCTGACATGTTGATGCTAACTGGAGCCCACTGCAATAGTTGTCACTCCACAGTAGTGTTGAAAATTACACTGGGGTTGAAATGTTATCCATGTCTGAGATTGCTAGCTCATCAAGTGTCGCCTTACTTCCTGTGCTTATGAAGATGGCGAATTTTCTTGGCTTAGAAACATTTTCTTGTCTCAGAGGATGACAGCCATGAAATGCTTGGATTGCTACTGTATAACAGTATTAGCCAGATAACACGAAAAGAAAATTGCATGTAGGCTACTCCTCTTTCAGAACAAGTGGTGTTTTATGGTTTGTTTAGTATCCATTTAATTGATTTCAACAGTAAATCATCCACAGCATCCGGTAAAACTTACAGTCACACCAAACAAAGACAGCATGGACAGACTTCCATTCATTAGGCTACTACATAGCCTAACTCTCCATGAACACATTTGTGGCAATAAAATCCTAACCTAGATCTTCAACATTGATTGACATTTGCTTGAACTAGTTCACTGTTCAAGTTTGTTTCACTGCAGCTGCTACTCTAGGTTTTCATCCCTACTGGCAAAACACTACCAACCAACCCTATCCCACACAACTGTACTCTGTAACAGTTGGGTGGAAAACAGAGAAATATGCTTTTCTTCACACCAGTCTCCCTAACAATGCTCAAGTGTATACCCAGCAGCAGATACAGCTGCACAGCAATAGATAGATGAGACTCAAGAGCACTGTACACTTTCTGAACTAACAAGGGTTGGGCACTTTGCTTTTCCCCCATTTTCACGCTCTCTTTTGAAGAGTTCAGTAATATCCTAACAAAAAAAAAAACATATCAAACCAAGCTCAAATTTCATTCATTCAGACAGAAATAGATCAGGCCCTTTGGGGGGTAGGTGGGGCTGTACAGAGAAAGGCTCCTCTACTAATCACAGACTCCAGTGCCCTTGACTTGGTCTAATGGGCTACACTTTCACAGTGGAAACATAGTTTCCCACATGCCACAGAGATCCTGGAGGAAATTAGATTGTTTTGCTTTAAAATAATTCCCATGATTGTCCCATTTTAGATTTCTTGTACAACATTAGCCTGACAACCAGCAAAAACATGTCCTCATTTTTCAAGTGATCTACATGATGGCAGAGACTGTCACATATGTAGGCTATGCACAGTACTAATATTATCTGGGGGTGTCCAGTGATTTGTAATAAATAATGTAATTTCTGCAATTTGTAAAGAAGAAACTCCACCACAAATCTACTGTGATAGCTCCTGTGATAGTGCTAATGGCATGTAAGTAGAGTATTACACTAATTTCAGGCACAAAGTGGTTTTGCAGTAGATGAATAAGATTTTAAATAATAGTAATACTTTCTTCATTTTTTTCATTAGCCAGCAGAACCCAAGTTGGAGATCTCACACAAGCAATCAGTTAAATCTTAAAAATAAATTCTAAAACTAGCAGGGAACCAGAGTAGAGAAGCTGATATTGGGATAATATAATCCTGTGATGTGTTTAGCATTCATCAATAAAATGTCTAAAGCACAGCTTGTTGACTGAGCAGGGCATTACAGTACAGACATTACAGAGATTACATTTTTTTTAATAATACTAATAATTATTACAACTTTACAAATTTAAATAAGGACATTTTGGGGCAACCAGTCCTTGATATCAGCTAAACAATCATGTAATGCTGCCAACTTAGTGGGACTGTTAGGTGTAACTGAGAGATACAGCTGAGAATCATCAGCATAGCAGAGAAACTTTACTTCTTCTTGATAATATTTATTTTCCCATTCCTCTTCAAACTAATTTGCGCAGGCATGCCTACCATAAGGTGTGTAAAGGACTGCATGACTGTGTTGTAGGTTAGTTACTAACTAACTAAACAGTTAGTTACTTTTTGAAAAAACTTGTGTAATACAGAATTATTACAGCAACCTTGAATTGAGATCAATGGTACAGAATTATTTGTCCAAATTAATGTAACAAAAGTATAGATAGGATGGAATAATAATAAAGAAAGCTACAGGTTTCACTGAAGGACAAAGGCCTTAAGATATTTTAATTTTTTAAATGTATAACTTAGCCAAGACCTAGCCTATGTTTGTTAAAGCATCCCTTTTCTATGCTTGAGATGCTATGTTACTGGAGCAAAGCTATTGATCACTGCTGGTTTGATCATTGTTGGTATATTATTACATTCCTGCTTATCTCAAAGCAATCATCTGGGCATTTCTTATCTAAATCTAGCAGACTTTAAGTATTCAGAAGGTAGCCATTTAAAAATTATTAACTTTAATATGACTAGGCTAGGCCAAGCCTGACCACATTTCTTTTTTTATCAGTTCCTTATCACATCTTAAAATAATAGCCTACAGTATGTGTACTGCAATACCCAGGCTATTTGACAATGGAGTCTCTTGCTGCTTTTGACATTTTCAAACAGTCTGCATCACTGCACAGTTCAGCAGTCACCACTTCACAATCAAGGAGGAAGTAAAGCAGCACAACAAAAACAAGCCTTCGAACTGTGTGTACTCCACTGGTCAATAAAAGCAGTAGTTTGGTCAGTGTGGCATTTTACCAGCATTATCCTGGTCAGAGGGAGTTCACTTTCCCATCACTCCCACTTTTCCTGGCTCTCACTCTCACCCTGTTCCTGCAGCAGATTAGTGCAGTGTTCTTGATTCATGGTTACCACCCACTTTGAACAGTGAGAACAATGAGAATTAGGTGCTTAGTGTAGCTGTCATTTGGGACGCATAGTAAGAAGTCAAAGCTGCTTAGACTAGTACATGTCCAGGATGACCTCATGGGAAGGTATTTGATAGGTATCACAGGTATTTGACAACCTGCCAGGCCAAACCCTTAGCCCACTCCTCTGTCTACTCACAGGTTTGCCTGTCTTCCCCTTGACCCCAACTCTGGACTTATTTAAAAAAGGGAATATCAACAAGTATCAGCTTTGAAATGTGGTACTCTACAGCCCAGGGAGGTTAGCTATCTATCAGTGATAACTAATGTCTTTGAAAGCCAGAAATTAGGAGAGTTTGCTCCAACCCATATCTGTAATGTCAATGTCTGTAATGTTTGGAACAGATAGTGTTCCCATAATATAATTCCCACTTGGGTGTAAAAGACAGACACCTTTTTTGTTTATCCCTTTCACATTCCAAGTAGAGTCAAAAAATAGCAACCACTGTGAAGTGACAATTATGTTTGTCAGCAGAGAACAGTAATCTATTACCACTTTCACACTGGAGCAATGTATGTATACATGTATACAGATGTAAATATGGTGGCACGGGTCTTGTGCGGTCTGCATTTTGGTCTGAATGGGTCCAACACGGGAATGACCCGTGTCTCATAACCTGTGTAAATCCCGGGATTTGTGTGTGAAAGGGGGATATGACTTCTCCACTGTGTGAAAGCGCAGAAGAAGCTAATATATAGATATAACTGCATAATTAATCATAGATAATCATATATAGCTATTTTATACTTATGTGGTTAATAATCATGTGATTCAGCAATATTTAAGTGTTTGTTATATTATATAGTCCCAGACTGGTATCTCAAGCGCTTCCATTACACGTGACCAATCACCTTTGAATGCACAACATGCACCCACACTGCCCAATACTGCACTGAAACAGTCAAAGTGAAAATATAAGTTAAGGTGCAAAAGTGGGAGACAAAAATTTGGAAAAATGTATTCAGCTTTTCACTCTCTCACTGAAAAAGAAGGGATAAATTATGTCAGTGATTATAGGAGAATGGGAAATTTAGCACAGGGGAGTAATGTGGACATGGGAGGAGTAGCTGGGATGGTAGGAGGAATACAGAATAATTTGGCTGAATCCCAGCTGGGATGTGGTTGTGCAAAATCCTATTATAGCCATCACTGCAGTATATCTGCAGCAAGTGGCAGGGTCACTCTGCAAGCCAAATCAGTCAGGCTACTCCAAGGTAGAAGTCTTTCTATGCCTGGGTTTTGGTGTCTGATATAATCTGACACATACTGGGGGGTGGGGGGTGGGGGTGTGGAGGATTTAGCCCAGGCTTTGTGCTATTGGAGTAGTAATGAAATAGTAAAACTGCTATGCCCAATCCAATAGTGTCAGACAACGAGCAAGGGTAAACAATAACAGAACAGAGCATGACAGTGGCTTGGGCAGCTAGAAATTTAGTTTGAATGCCATTAGATTTCAGTGTTCAAAAACTGTATTATTATTCCTGTCTTTCTTGGTTAACAAAGCTAAGACCAGGTCCCTGCCATACATCTTAATGGGGTTTTAAGGTTCAGGGTAGACTCTCTTTTACAATATACAGCACAGTATAGAATCTTTGGTTCATTTAAAGATGACATTAAACTTTTAAAGAAAGTTTTAAAGAAAGTAATATCACACAGAAAGTAATTTATATACTTTTATACATTTTACAGTATTATTTGGCAATTCTGGTCATTTTGAGTTTTGTTTCATACACATAGTATGCAGGCTCTAATACATATGAGCCAAAAGCGACATACAAGGCAGGATCTATTCATTGAGAACTAAAACACAGATTAAAATTAGCCCAAAGTCCAAAGTACAGAGAATTCATAGAATGTTTAACATTTTACAGTAATTTACAGCAGTGCTACCACTTCTTCTGTTATGAAAGAAAATTATCCTGTGTACAGTCAACTTTTTTCTTCTTTGCCATTTCATTCTCAACAGAGTTGCATGTTTGTATATCACAGGTTATAAACACTGTGTTCAAAACCATTGTGTTGGTGGGTGTTATACAAAGTGTATGCTAACAAATATTGGATTGCCTTTGCACACTGGCTGGACACAGAGAGTGAATGGTGGAGGTGTGAGGACCAGGTTCCAGGTGTGGCAAAAGACAATAGACTATTACGAGGTTGACAAACTGACCAGCCATAGCAAAGATTTGCCAGTGCTATCTGTGTGCTCATCCCACACATGGTGAATGAGTGAAACATATAAGAATGGGTGGTGAAAAGCAGCTACACCTGTTTCCCATAACCCTGGAGCTCCTCTCTTGGGGGATTCTACTGCTGACTGTGCACATCCTGCTCTGTGCCACCCTTAAATACTTCACTGTGGATCCACAGTATATCCACAGTGACCCTTAAATCAGTCACATACTATGATCTGCTCTTTCATGGGAAAAAATTGAATCCTGAAAACAGCAGGCAAAATAGCTTAAAAGGTTTCCCTCTGTTCATTCACAGCAGGCAATTAACCATGAAAATATATGAAAGCAATTTATACCACACACTTCCCATGACTCAACTCAATAATACTCAAAGGTATGATTGAAAAAGCCAATTTCCGTCCAAGAAAGGTACATTCACTAGACAGCCATAGATAATTACTAGCTGATGTTCAGTGCTAAATAGCACTGCTTAGTGTAAGCAACTTTTTTAATACAAAATCGCGATCGTAATCCAATTTACTTAAACAGAGAAATAATTAAAAACATAGGCTCGGTGTGCTCGATGTGGCCAGAAAAAACATGATGCTACTATCATGTGAAAAACCTTCTATGTGAAGAGCAAATTTCATAACCCACAGAACAATAAAAGCCAAAACACATTCTGCAATGTAAAAATCGTGATTTTTTTCAGTGTGATTTTGATTCCTACAGCAAATAGGTAAACTAATTGCCCAGCCATCTAGTTGCCCACCATCGTTTTTGCACCATACCAATGCATAATGACAACAAAATGTTGCTTGCTAGCCAGCCTTTTTAACATCGACCCCCCAAACAAACTAACAAACAGAAAGTGTACAGCAAGCTATACAATATCAACAGCAAATGCATTACATCCTGCCATAGGCAAGTACTGGCAGCCTTGAATGGACCAGTCATTGATGCTGATTCCTTTCTAAAGGAATTGAAAGTGATCAACAAATGGTGTGTCACAGTCATTGTAGTCTTTTTATTAATCCCAGTTAGAGCCATGTCCAGGGGAAGGCAGCAGGCACTGCATGCCAAGGCTGGAGGTCACGCTATTACATTCACTAATGGACCACCGGGGAGCAGCTTGCCCTACAATACCTCTTACAGTCACATCTGTCAGGGGGAAGAGGAGGCTAAGGGTGGAGTCAACTGAGCCTCGGTGGCCACAGCCTGCTCCCTGATCCCCACATACAGCCGCCATGTCCCACAATAAAGCAACACACTCATCTGCTGATGGCCCTCCTTCAAAAAAAGACCCTTTTAATGTGATTAGGAGTTTTCAGTCTGCTGCCTCACAACTGAGATTTAAGATCAAATGAGAGGATCAGATGGATGCAACAGTTGCAAGCCAAAGATGTGCATCCAAACACTACAACTTGCTTTAAAGCCCTCTCTTGCATAGCATTCCAGTAGCAAATAATCAGAATGGATAATTAAAAACAGCAATCTGCCAAATGTCGGTATATTTTGACAGTGGCTTATAAGATGATCTACTTTACCAGTCACTTTGAGAGTTAACTAACCATCATTTGGAAATGCGTCTCTTCCCTGAAAAAAAGTAAAGTTTTTTTTTTTTTTTTTTTTAAAACAAGCAAGAGGTGGGCATATAGTTTAGGCCTATGCTTATAGTTTACACGCACATTATATGGCATGTAAAATTATTATTATATCAATTTTAAAAAATTGATATATTCTTCAATCAGGAAAAATACATATTATATTTTAATATTCAGGTTGACAATGGGATGGTATTATCCATACACCTGCTCCCAACTCAAGGCGAACATGTCCAACAAATTGTCGTGACCTGATCTGTCTGCTATCATGCTGGGACAAAGCTGCAGCCAATTGGATTAAACCAGGGATGGCAGACCTACTTTTTCTCTGCATTTCTCTATCAATTAATAATCACTGACATACAATAACATTAGGCCTAAACTGGCTCAGTCAGTGCATTGGTTTTTTTCAAATCTATTTCTGTTTTGAGTCTGTAATTTAGGTGGCTCCATTACTACATTATTTATTTAGATTGCAGATCCTGCAGCCCCAAGAGAAGAAACCACAAAACTACGGTCTTCAATTACAGACCTCACAGCCTGTAGCCACGCCTTGAAACGGTCCCCTCCTCACAACCGTGTCTACACTGCAAGGAGTCTGAAAATGACACAGTCAAGGAAATACACATCAAATCTATTCTTGTCAAAAATCCCCCTGCATGCTTGGAGACAGAGAGGACATGTGCTCTACTGAGCATAAAGATACACTAGGTCTAGGCTAATCAACTTGGTTTACAACAATACAGTGTTTATCAGCTCTCTGTCTTGATTTATGAACCCATATTTTGTGGTTACAGACAGAAAAAGGATGGTATGCAGATTGAGTGTGTGTGTGTGTGTGTGTGTGTGTGTGTGTGTGTGAGAGAGAGAGAGAGAGAGAGAGAGAGAGAGAGAGAGAGAGAGAGAGAGAGAGACCTGTCATGTGTTGTGTCCTGGCTCAAGACTGGGGGCCAGCAAAGCTCCCCCACTGCACTATTTGTGACAGTGAGACTGGAAGGTGCTCTGGCATGTAGCCCAACTGCAGGTCAGTACTTCCAGACTATGCGGCTGCAGTGCCTTTCCTCTCTCAGTCACTGAAATATGTCTTCATTTCCCCTGCCACCCCACACACCCAGAACTAGAAGAGGCTACACCGCTTCTCCTCTCCTGGCATGCCCCGCTTCTCTCTCCCATATCACATGTCCCCTATATCTCAACACTTGGCAAACTTTTCATGAAGGAGCTCCTGTTTGCTGCCCATAGCCAGCCAGAATATTCTATAATTAAACACTGGTTTGTAGTTTCGTACACCACAAATAATTGCTACTAGTCAAAACATTTCGGGTCATTTGAGTCGGCGACTGGTCATTCTGCTCAATTTATTGAGTAATGTTAAGTCATGATGTGAAATAGTGGGATTATTTATTACAAAATGTACAGATCATTTCAAGACTCATTCCAGTCAATGCGCCCCTAAGTTATATAGCTCTTGTCCCGGGCAGGGTCAGTTCGGCTGGAAATCACATTTAGTTAGCTAACGTTAGTGTATAATTAGCAGTGGTTGAGTGGGGTGTAACGTTGGCTAGCGTTAGTAACGGTGAACAATTCAAAAGGGAAAGGAAAAACCGACAACTATTTCACTAAGGTTAGCTAACGGTGTGTTGACACGGTTAGCTGGAGTAGTTGGGTAATATTCCTATTTCTGTTTCCGCAGAAAAACCGTTAGCTTAAAGCGCAGAACCGCTTAGAGCTAGCTAGCTATGAACAAAACAGTCCACTTCAACACAACGGGGATAGCCAGGTTTAGCGGTTTGTGTCGGTGACTAACGGTAGACGTTGCGAACCATTCAAGTTTTAACTTTTGCAGTAGCCTCAAAACTATTATGAAAATTATAAAGAAACGAATAACTCACAGGTAAATCCGTGTATGATCAGAAGCGATGCTAAAAGTCGCAGTCCGTTTGATGGCAAAGTACTCTTGAGTGGCAATCTTTTCTCCATGATTCCCTGTGCGCTTTGGCACTTCGTATCCGTGCTGCTCGCTCTGAGTCTCTGTCGCTCTGTTCTCCATAGCGACGGATCCGCGTGGGCTGTACCACTTGGAGGACAACAAAAAAAACACGTACACACACGCGCGCGCGCGCACACACACGCGCACGCACACACGCCATCGTTACCGCTTTGAGATTATTATCTATTTTAACAAGTTATTAAGTCTAGCATTGAATGTTAAAATCTGGGTTGAGATTATTTCGCTTGTTTCCAGTGCAGTTTCACTTTTAAGATTATTTCATTTGTTTTCATCTACATTCGACCCATTTGACAAGATTTTGTCCCAAATAAGCCTAGCTGAGAAGAATGTTGTCATAATATAAGATTTAGTACAGAAGTTGATGACTGCTTATTCTGTAGGTGGGGAGATACCCTATGATCTAAATATATTTATACATTCTCTAATTGCATTCATTTTCAGGAAGTGACATAATAGTGACCCTTTGCTGGGGAATCTTTGAAAAGACCCCTAATAATCCCCTGGTGCCTCTTGGAAACCACCTGTGTAGGGCATTATGTGCAATCCAAAATGCAGTTTAAACCATTTAGGCAACAAGTCAACATTTACATTTTAGGCCTTTAGCTGACCCTCTTATCGAGAGCAACTTAGAATGATTGAGCAGGTAGAGGTTGGCTGTTGTAGGGATCAAACAGTCTCTACCCACTAGGCCACCCTGCCCAACAGGGCAACTTTTCATATGCAACATCAAAATATGATCGAATCATATGCTGAACTAAATTACTTTTTCCTGAAACATTTTGAAGACCTGTAGCCTCCCGTTAATTTCTAGCATAAAATGTATAAGTAAAAAAGTAAAAAATGGTATATAATCAATCAAACAAACAATACCTTGTTAGAGCCCAAACTTTACTACCCTATTGACCACAGCTATATTCATAGCATTCTCATTTTGAATCCTAAAGACAATTCAATTCAACTTTTTAATCCTATTAAGACAAAACTCAAAGTAATCTTGTCTGCAAACGGTATATTCATTGTAAATTAGAGATAATTATGGTTCCAAGAAAAGGACTGACCAGCTCAGAGAGAAATACCATCTGTGTGTACCACTGACCTAATTTTAATCACAGACAGTACATTTACAGTACTGTGTAAAAGTCACCCTAGATTTTTTTTTAATATCAATTTGGTTTTAGATGTTTATTTTTTTTCTTTTCTTCAAAAAATGAAATGTTACAGAGAAATGTTTGCTTTATGGATTTTTTGCACAGTACTGTATATGTTAAAATAAACAGACTATAATTATGATGATGTCTTTTATTATCACTGTTGTATAGAAGGTTGTTGAGGCACTTCTTTTGTTAACAATGCGTAACCTCTGTTTTGAAAGACTAGATAATGGCCCGTCTGATAGACACTGGAAATAAAACTGCAGAAAACAAGGAAATGAATGTGAAAGTTAATATAAACCTAAAGAGTTCAGTTGCTAGGGAACAAAGCAGTCACATGCCACTAAGTCATCCCACTTACTTCTGATTCTGGAAAAGTGAAGGGTGTTCTCACACACATAACAACAGAAACATTGCAACTACTTTGTCCTTGAATAATGTGGCAACTAAACACTGACATTTTCTCGAGATAATTACAACTCCTTTAATCTCAAGCATTCAGGAATTCAGGCTTGTATGCAGCTAAGTGTAATAATCATGCACTGTAGCTTGAACCCCTTAGTTTCAAGCACATATCGTGTTTAGTCACCGAACAGTCAAACAAAAGTGTTCATCTAGCTACCTATTTCATTCTGCAGTGACATCTTCATAGCCTGTATTATTTCTAACTCCTCATCAGGGGATACTCACGCTGCAGGGGCCCCCCATCTCCTGCAAAATTTAACCCGGTCCCTTAACAAAAGCGCCACAACTCTAGCTTCACTGTGATTAAAGCATGACCCATGATGTGTCACCACACTATACCCCCTGCCTCTATACCCTCTGGTGGTTTATTTATATCCTCAAAGAGTTATAAACCCCCAGGTGAAAGTGCTGCCCTTTTCACCAATCAATCACCCCCGGGCCACTTAGCATGCAACAGTGATGTTTGTCAGCGCAGTGAAGAGACTCATGAGAACGTATTTATGAGATGATAAATTAAATCTGATTCTCTCCCATGAAACCGTTGAATGTGTTAATGATATCACCAATTTGGGTGAAATACTTTGAGTTAGGCTTATTTTACATTGGCATAGCTTGTGCAGCATAAACATTCAATTTTGTCTGTAAATTCCTCTCTTAATACAGAATCCCCTCAGTAGAACTAAATGGTTTATGAGCATTTATGGCCTGTGACCTTTGTAATTGTGGTTGCCTCACTGAAGGGTTTACGCTACAAAACGTTTTGTTTTTTCCCCTGAAAGTGCTATTACATTTCCTCCCTGGCAGGGAAGGCAGCACTGGCACCATCTCTCCTGTGACCAGTGGGTGTGTATCCACACAGCCTGTCTGGGGCATTTGGTTTTACAGTCTGTGAAAACAGCCTTTGTTAAACACAACATTCCTCACCAGTCACATTGGTGAGCCGGTGCTTGCACACCTCAGCCCCCCTGTCCGCACTCACGGTTTCCAGCCCCTGCCAAGCCTTGACCATCTAGAGCAAGGAGAGGTCATCTCACTGCTGACGCTATCACACTTGTGTTTACAGCTCCAGAGAGGTCTTCTCCATAATGAGCTCCCTCTGAAATGACCCTCTAGCACAAACTGACCTTTAGGGCATATGTGAAGACAATTAAGCTAGCACACCTTTTTTTTTACCTAGAATATTCAGGTTACAAATGGGCCAAGATCCTTTATTTCTAAGATAGTTTTAGGTAGTCGTCTACCCTCCTCAAGTATTTACTTTGTTTTTGGTCCAATATATTGGGAAGACAAGCACAGGAGCAGGAGTAGAGTTTGAAGAAATTATTGAAATGAATGAGTGTTGGGGTTCAAACTCGTCCAAATGCATGCACATGCACAAACAGGTTGAGAAACAAGATGCCACAGGTAGACATAGGTATTTGCATCAAGGTATGTAATCACATTAATGCCTCTCTGCTCTGCTGTCTGATTAGATGTTTATGTTTAAAAACACCCACCAGAGTGTTTGGGGTCCCCTGCAGAATCAAATCAATCAGACTCATAGAGCTCAAACAAAATAACACGGGTCTGACTTGATGAGATAGCACTGCTGGAATAAAACGTAGCACCTCAGTGTGTTCTCCATAGTTTTCATCAGTCAGACTTTACAGTGGACTGGATGTGAAATTGGAATTGCTAGTGCAACTATAAAAATACTATACGTTTTTTATAATGGATTTAGATCGCCATCTGCTGGATTGCAGCTTACAGAGCAAGGCAGGCAAAGGGGAATTGAGGGGGAAGTCTTCAGTCCAAGCCGTAGCAGGATGATTTTGTGGTTCACTCTCATTTGTCTCTCATTCTGGGAAATGGCAGTACTGAAAGTACTGAACAAAATTTAATTTGGTTTCGAAGTGAAAACAGTCAGTTAGTTACACCTCCTGTCCTTCATACTGCAGCCAGTTTTTTCCTCTGGATAGTTTTCCTAAGCCACTTATTACATACAGAATTCTGCAAAACACAAGTCTTTTAACGTACTGCCTTGCCACATCTCAACCTGTTTTTCATAGTTACTGACAAGATGTAGGCAGCTTTGTTTTCTGTTGTGTCACAGTGTGTCAAGAGTTGATGTTGTAGATTAAGTGATGAAAGGGGAAGTGAGAAATGTCCTAAAAGCTCTATCGGAGACACTAAGGGCATGGGTAATTTGCAGTGAAGACCAGGTGTTGAGTGAAAACAGAGATACAATTAACAAGTAAAGGAACACACCACCTACAACAAGGAAAGATGTTCTCAGAGGAACATGAGTGGGAATCATTGGAAAATGTATTCATATGGAAATAGTTCACACAACAACATAAATTACCTCTCAAGAATAGGAAAGAAATCTGGCACCTCCTTTTCATTGGTGAAAAGAATGTGCTCTTCAACCAATCGAGTGGTGCCATTGTTTTTATGCTATGTTTACAGAGGGACAAACAACTCTCTGGCCAAACAGAGTATTTCCCAAGAGGACCACAGTGGTGTTTTTTTTTTGTTTGTTTGTTTTTTTACACAAGGCTGGCACAGACACTTCTCACGTCTAAGATCTTGTTTCACTCGTCATCAACGGCGAGAGAAAACACATTTTTTGCCAAATCCTATATTTACACAATCACTCGTTCTTGGGCAAACTTTTCAGGGCAGAGAAAACATGGACCCTACTCCATGCTCACTAATGATTAAACACATTTTCAGAACTGTAGGTAAATGGAAGTTGCAAAAACAAGGCCTCAGAAAAATAGCTATTGAATCACATTTACACAGTTTCTTTCTGGTGCTCATACTACCAGTGATAGCAATAATGCCAAACAATAGTTTTATGAAAAAGTGTCTTTATTACAATGAAACTTGACAAACCACAACAACAAAACCAGTAATTTGTCATTGGCCAAACCCACTGCAATGAGATTCAAGATAATCACCATCCAACCGCCAGAATCAGTGGACATTCAATAATCAAATAAATACTTAAATAATCAAACATTTAGAAGGAAATGTTGAATTACAAACAAGTTTGCTTGTAAATTTGTTTTGCTTCGCTTCATTCATTATTCTTTTTCAATATTTTGTTTCTTATGTTTCTTTGCATTTGTGCAGAAATGCAAGTACACAAAAATGAACGCAACAAAACTAAATACCCAACATTCCTGCTTACACTCAACTTAAAGCACATTTATCACATAATCTGTTAGAAGTGAGACGTTAGTGTGGTAAGTTATGTTATAGACCCAAACAGAAGAAGGAACCCCATAGGGATAATAAAAAGTTGTTGAAAGCTCAAAGCTGCTGAATGTGGTTGTGACAACGATTAGCCTCTGAAGTGAACACATTTTTTATATTTGTGCTCTAAGTATTTCTCTTAATCCTCTCGTAGATAAGCCTCCTGCACCTCGTGCTCCTCGCCATTCTTCTCTAGGAAGGCAGTATATTCTGCCATCCTTTGGATCTCCTCAACTTTACTCTCAGCCAGCTTCTTATCTGCATCCGTCGACAGTTTCCGTGCCTCCTCCACCTGGGACTGGGCCACCTGAATGTTCATCCTCACAGTGATGGATGCCTGCTCGGCTCCTGGGAACACACAGAGGCAAACAGACCTTTAGTCAAATTGCTGGGAAAGGGCAAGAGATGACACAACCCTGTGAAAGTGGACATTAGGGGAGGATATTAAGCAGGTGCTCCTGTCCATCATCTCCGTTTTGTTCTACACCATCACCTCGTCTCAAAGCCCTGCTGACTAACAGCTACTGATCCCTACACTGTCCAAAGTGTAAGGCTGACAGCACTTGAATAGGAAGAGGCACAAACAGCAATCTACAAAGCATTGAGAAGATGATATACCGCTGCACAACAAATACTATGGGTATGTCATTGTCTCTCAGTATTGACTGTATTTGTCAATGTTATGGGAAGCCTGTGAATATTCGGCTCAATACTTCAACAATTTTATCCTTTAGAGGCAATTTTAAGTTGTGGGTGACTTCTTCCTTTGATTCATAGAGCCACTCAGGTATTTTCTTTTACACACCTGAGGTGTATGCTGCCTCGGCTGCCATTTCACACAGGTTGACAGCATTGACCCAGGTTGACTCGAAGCGCTTGCATTCATCTAGTTTGTCACCAACCTGTTAGGAAGGAAAGATAGAGAGACTTTAATCACAGCTCCACAAACCTCTCATGACTTCTTCACAAAGCATGTAAAGGGTCTTATTTCAAGTCTGTTGTCATATCTATGATGTTGCAAGCATCACTGATGAGTGAAGAGATGACAGTAAATGAATGAGTAACAGTGCAAAAACCAAAAGGTGTGTTCAGGTGTCTTAAAAACAACATTTCTCCAACGTCCTAGCAGAGGAAATCATAGACTTACCTGTGCACGCTGGCCAATGATCACCTGCCAAATGGAATCCTCCTCTGCTGGGGTCAGTTTTCCCAGTGAGGCCAAATACCGTCTCTGGAGGGCAATGAGTGTGTGTACAGCCTATGAACAAACAGAAGTAGGAAATACACTGTCAGTGGCACTCAAAATCAAAGACAGTAAAGTGTAATTGGGTTTAACAGTTAACTTTTTTTCAATATATGCATGACATTTGAAAGAAATTTGATTCCACATGACACTTGATCAGACAGAATCGGTCTCATGTCCCAGGATGCAGTAAACCTAATCTAGTAGATTAGATTAGAGTAGATTTCTGACTGAGTAAAAAGCTAACTCCACCCTAAAACACTACTCAGATTTGTTATTCCTATGATTTTGTCCAGTTCAGACCTCAGTCTAGATTTGCGAGCACCTAAACATCTCTTCAAATCTAGAAAGAGACTAGACTCTATTCTGACATGTCATCCAGACACTTTCTGCAGCTAGTGCATTAGCAGTGAATGGGACTGACTTTGGAGGTAGAGTGGCCATACCCAGGGTGAATTTCCTGTAATATGGGCCCATTCAGAGCTATTATTTATTACCATCTATGAAATAACATGATTTGGGTATGGAGGTTTAAAAATATTTGATGAGTGAGATAAGTTGGTGTCCAATTGAATTCAAGAATTCAAGTTTGGGTTCTCTGTTTTCTCCCAATGACAGATAAATATCCCAGCATTTCATATAATTGAGCAAGCAATCCAAAGATCTGGGAGGAACGTTTAATACAGTGATCAAACTTACTTTTGAATAGTCTGTAAGGGCATCTATAAGCCCCAAAGTGGCCTGGGAGAGGAAAGTGCTGGTACTGTTTGTAACCATTGAGGCTGCTCTTCTGATCAGGGAGTCATGAGAGAGGTTTTCCACTTCCTGCATACAGAGAAACACAACAACAAAGAGAGGGAGGGAACGGGGGTTTACATTTTTGTTAACTGCTGCTCAATACCAGCTTCCTCCAGCCTGGAGATTAAGAATAAAATGAGAGCTCTCAAACGAACGTGATATTACTGCAGAGTATCGTGTTACTTGTGGTACGCAACTGAACTGACCCACCTGTGTGAACGGGACAGCACACAGCGCACCGCCCACGCTTAACCTCGCTATACTTGTGCGCACAACGTCTGTCCATTTGCCCAACCTCTGGATTTTAGGCGTCCTGTAGCTGACGAGGACAGTCGCAGAAGTCCTGTAGAAAAAATAGCAAGTTGACAAAGTCAGGCTCGATGTAATCAAGGGAATTTCAGCTCATTGTTTGTCATTTGTAACGTCTCGACTCGGCGTCAAGGCAACTGCTAAAGGTATAGCAGTCAAAGCTAAAGGTGACATGAGTCTACGGACACGAAAAAAACAAAACAAAACGGTACAGCCGATGGTTATTTTAAGTGTATCTTCCACTTTTGTTTGATGGTATATAATCTACAAGAAAAAAAAACGTATTTTAAGTTAAAACATTAACTTCCTGTTATCGTTAGTGGCAGCACTCAACTAAACAGTCTTATTTTTGAATATTACAGTTGATTGGAGCATTTATAATGGTAAGACACGTATTATTAAACATAACCTACTTAAATTACACGCGTCCGTTGGTAACTATCTCCATTGCCCCTAACATAACTTACCTTAGGAAACTGAGGCAAGCTGCCCCCCTCCTGAGCGCGGCCATGTTTGTCCGCAGCAGTAAAATGTCCGTCCGACTTTGCAGAAGTCCCCCGGCGGCACGGCTTGCACACACTGAACACTGACGGGCAGCTTGCATTTTGCCAATTGAATAAACTATGCCGGTTACTTCGTAACACTTGTAAGATTTTATTTGATACTATTCGTGCAATAACAATTCGCCTTAGTTTGTTTGGCTTTCCTCTTATTTTTGCTACTTAGCTCTCTGTCACCATCTAGTGGTGAAATCAGCAGAATGATCCTCTTCCCAGTTGCAACCCAACAGCTGCAGCCTGTCAGGTCCCATGGGTATTTATACGGCTCCGGCACCCTTTCATTACGTAAAATGCATTGATCTGTTTACTTTGACCTGAAATGTGCGTACTTGTCATTATCGAAAGAGGCCCACGGAGATAGCCATTACGTACAGATACAGACTCTGATACCTAGGCAGTTAGGCCTACAGTTTATCTCTGTTTCTGTTTGTCTCACTCTCTTTCTCCCATTCTATCTATCTGTGTGTGGGTGTGTTGCGTGCATGCATGTGTAGGTGTAAGACTACCAGTATTTCTATACCTGTGAGGACCAGTTTGAATTCAGGACAGAAAATTCTTTAGAGAAGGAAGAACATTTTGGAGAATCCTTCATTTGAAAAGGTGCTTTTATTTCACATGTTAGGATTAGATTTATGGTAAAGTTTAGGGTAAGGGTTAAAGTTAGGGAATGAATGTAGTCAGTGGAATATTCTCACAAGCACAGTAATGTATTTTTACATTTTTACATATTTTACATTTTTCCTATCCAGAGCAACTTACAATGGATGCAACAGTAAAATAAGCTTCAATTCCAAGGTCACCAAAATTACAAGCAACCAAAAATAAGGACATTACTGCCTTTACTATATTCCTGGGAACCATAGAGGAGGAGAGAGTAATTAGAGTGAGTAAAAAGGAAATATTCAATGGGAAGAGGACGATGTTAGGTACTTCTAGAAAAGTTTGCAGCCTACGATGGAAGAAATGGAGTGACTGCAGTGATGAGTGATGATGGAGGTTTGTAGGACTACGTTCACTATGTTCACCATTCATGTGTCAGAGTGAAATGCTGGTGTCTCATCTGTGTGGACAGCAATGCCCTTGCAATTATATTTTCATTTAAGAATTTTCATCATGAGAGCACAGTCAGAAACAACCGGACTTACAAGATGAATTAAGTTTCAAAAATATTGATTAATATCATGCAGCAAAGACAATGTGTTATACTATCATGTCTTCAATGGCCACAAGGTTGGTGTGTCCCCCAACATCCTCACCAACTTCTACAGATGCACCATTGAGAGCATTCTCTCTGGCTGCATCACTTCTTGGTACGGCAGCTGCTCCGCCCAGGACCGCAAGGCCCTACAAAGGGTGGTGAAAACCGCCCAGACCATCACGGGCAGGGTGCTGCCCACCCTGGACAATATCTACCTCACCCAATGCCTGAGAAAGGCCAACAAAATCACCAAGGACCCCAGCCACCCTGCACACTCACTTTTCACCCTGCTCCCGTCTGGCAGAC
>CABFOQ010008502.1:2929-18871 GCA_900660455.1 Gephyroberyx darwinii
GAGAGGGGTTTGGTGGGGGGTACAGACAAGGGAAGGGAAGGGAAGAGGTGGAAGCAGAAGGGTGACAATGGCGGAGGTACTAGTGTGGAGTGGGGGGAGGTGGCGCTCAGAGAGACAGAAGGGGAAAACAGCTTGTCTGTGGAGAGGAGAATGGTGAGATCTGAGGGTTGGGGGAGTACTCGTGTGGGTAGGAGGCTCAGTGAGGTGGGGAGAGGATTGTTTGAGGAGGGCTGAGTGAACTCTGATGGGGGGGGGCTCCAGCTTTCAGTGGGTATCAACAGACCTCCTCTACTCCCCTCCCCTCCTTCCCACTCCACAGACCTCATCAACCCCACTTCCAAACATACCATGGCTCTCCACAACCTAGATAAGTTCTCCCCCTCCCTGCACTCACACATGAGTTGATGAACTCTGAGATGGTCAGAGTACTCCAAGCCCTCTGTGATACTGAACAGGAGAGTTTAGACCATGAGGCTGAATCGGTGCTTCAGAATGGGTCATTCTCCTTGAAACACACAACTCCCTTTGGGCTCTGTACAAACCCACACATACTAAAGGACATGTCCCCCTTTTTATTGGACTAATGTTCAGTGTATTTTCAGCTGAAAGGCGAGAGGCGATGGAGGATGAGATTCAAAATCAAAAAGCTAAAGCTGCAGTAAATGAAAAGAGAAAGTTTGTATCCAGAACATTTAGTGGAAAGAATTCAGAGGAGGGTTAAAGTAGAGGAATGAAAAGAGATCCAGACATCGAGGATACAAACGAGGGAAAGAGCAAAGAATGGATGAGTTAGGATAAGATGTGTATTGAGAGGATTCAATGGAGGTGGAGTGGAGAACTCTTGAGTTGGGCGCCCTGAATACCTCCCCTATGTCAGGGATTGGGATGTTCTCACCATCCTCTCTCTCTCGTTGAGTAGGGGCCAGGAGGAATCTATTGAAGACATCTATTTTTACTCAGTCTGCATCATAACACATATTGGAGAGACTGTAGTACCCATAACAATTTAGAGAATATTAACTGACATTGTTGATGTGGCATACAGGAAGTAGTTACCGTTATCCCCTTCGCTCTTGAACTTGAAAACACATTGCAGTCATCAGCGTACAAGGAGTGTGGACAACAGAAGTGTGGACTTACATTCTCAAGTGGGCCATTCACTCCTAATTCACCTCAAACAATCGTTCCGTCTGGCCTCAGTTATGGCAGATTGTGTTACATGATCTGTGGAATAATGAACTGGTGCGTCAACACTGCCAATCCCACGTAGTGAAGAAAAGAGTCTGTCTGTTCCAGTCTCTAATCCAGTCTGTTTGGGAAGCAGGGTCTGTAGCGTGACACTTGTTCCCTATAGTCTCCAGTGTTCTTTCTGGAGCGCCAACCTACATTAGCATTACCGTGAGGCCCATCCACTCACTACAGGATTAGTTCAGCTCTCCTCCCACTGTCTGTCTGATGGCTCTTTATCCAGATGGATACAGCCTGTTAGAGGTCTTAACTATACCATCACCACTAAAGTCATTATCATTCACCATGAGAAGGAAAAGGCTCACTGAGGGTCTGCTGTTTAGAGTGAGATTGACATCTCATTTGTTATGGTTTAAGAGAAAAGAGAGGGAACTCCCCTGTGGACTATGATGGAGTAGTCAATAAATGGCCAATCAAGCCGTCTTTATGCTTGTTAAGTGGTTTTTAAAAAATGTTAATCTGATCTCCTACTGGTTAAGTCATGGTTTTTTGAATGATCTATTAATATGACATATGGACGATTCGCCACTAAACATGTCACCTACTGATTTTTCACCAAGAACAGCTTGAAAGGTTAGTAAAGAGGTTTAGTAAGGCTTCTTAAACCTTTTCACCTCAGGGTCCAAATTGTGTAAATCTAAGCTCATCCTGGGAACAATGCTCATTGCTCAACATACTAGTACTTTACCACCTTCTTTTGGTCTTCACCCATAAGCTATACTGAAGTAAAGTGGATAACAAAAACAGCCTCATTCTTGGAACTCCTGTGTCCACCCATGTGATTGTCAAAAGTTGAGTGGCGCCATCACCAGCAGACAGATGGACTTGACAAGCTCTGTCTGTGTTCCAGACAGTTCTATAATAAACCATGTGCTGCAGCACTGTGGCACTATTGTAAGGTTAACTCCACCACTAATCCATCAGACTCAGGTAGGTAGACTTTGTGCATTGAGAAGGAGCCAGTCACACTGCATGCCACGGGCATATAGTCTCACTTCAGCTGTCTGGCTTCTAGGCCTGGTACATAAACTGAGAGACTGTGACTTGGAGGTAGGGGTTGAGAACACAAGAGTGATATTCATTGATAAGGTAAGGACAGAAGGAGGAAAGGAAGGAAGGAAGGAAGGAAGGAAGAAAGGGAGGTGAAGCAGAGAGACAGAAGGAAGCAAAGAGGGATGTTTTAAAGATAGATAAAGGTGAAGAGATGTCTGTCTGGTCACAGCAACACTGTATTCAGAAGACAAGCCATAATACGTTAAATTATATTTAGAAGAGAAAATTATCTGAATTAAATTATTTCTATTCAATAATGAGAAAAAAAGAAAAAGAAACATCAATTTAAAAAATAAAATCTTAGTATCTTATGATCTTACACAAATATTGCATAAACCCCAAATGTCTCCATAAGCATGAGTTTCCACAAAATCTTCTTTTTCATTTGCTCCACTTTTTTCCCAACTCTCTTTAACCTCCTGCCCTGCCCTAACTTCCCCTATCCTACTACTCTTGCTTTCACAGTTTCCTTTTCTCTCATGCTTTTCCATGCTCTCTCTCACCCTTTCTCCCGCCTACTCTCTCTCTCTTTTCTCAATTCTCTCTCTCTCTCTCTCTCTCTCTCTCTCTCTCTCTCTCTCTCTCTCTCATTCTCTCGCCCCCTCTCTCTCTCTCTTCTCTCTCTTCTCTCTCTCTCTCTCTCTCTCTTAGATTCTCTCTCTCTCTCTCTCATTCTGACTACGGTGTCTGCCTCAGCTGTTCTCAGTTGCACTGTGTGCCTTGTGCTGTGGGGACGGGGCAGAGTCGCGCTGAGTGGGGCTGGACTAGCCCAGGCAGTGTTAACTAGAGTGAGAGAGGCAGAGAGACAGAACGAGAGACATAGAGAGAAAGAGAGTCTCAGTGTAGATTGTGCTTACCAAGCAGACTGGATTAACAGCTGAAACAAACTGAACATATTTTTCTTTCTCCAGCGAAAAAGGAAGGGACAGAGAGAAAACGTAGCAGGCTGTTCGGACAGAGAACCGCTTGCTGGATAGGTACTGGGATAGAGAACTATGACAGTCATACCTGGACCTGCTCACTATTTCTAGGGTCCAGTATGGTGGAGCTCCTTTTGTATTAGTTGTTAGTTCGGTTTAGTTTTCCTGGGATTGAATGTGTGGGAAGCTTGCTTTCAGTGACATTGACCCGTACTCCCCTACTCCACTTGCAGGTTCCGTCTCCCCTGGAGTTGGACTATAACCTTGGCTTTTGACCCCTGGAACAGGAAAGGGATTTGATCTGGCAGGGGACTAGACTTGCTAAGAACCTGGACTGAACAACCAGCGTTTATCCATAGTCACTGGACCATAGGAGCATTTGTTCTACACCTGATCTGAGGCTGACACTGAGTATCTTGAGGATCACACTGGAGGAGTGTATTTAAGGAACCTCTCTGGCCTCTCTTGCCCCAGGATCATGGGCTCTTTCTGGGGCAGCATCGTGCTGCTGTGCGGAGTGGTTCTGCTCAGGATGGAGGGCAGTGGAGCCCAACAAAGCAAGAACAACGTCCCCCGACTAAAGCTCTCCTATAAAGGTGAGTTCTTTACACCTTGACATGGGCATTGACCTCCATAAATGATAAATCTGTAAATAAATCAACTATTCCCTATCTGATATTTCTGTCCTACAGCCTGCACTTTTGAATACATAGATTTAAAACCCCTAAACCACAGACTGTGTGCTGATAAACGGAGTGCTGTAAATATTAAAAAAAAAAAAAATCCTAGCTGCTCCTGTGAGAGACGCAGAGAGATGCTATGGCTCTGATTTTCACCTCTATAAACTCCTGGAAACCAAATGAATTGAGTTGAATTGATTCCATTCATTCATAGCATGGACCATACAATATCAATTTTCAGTTCCCTGCTTTGGTGATAAAACTCTATGCTTCATCAGGTGCAGGCTCTGGCCAAATGACAGAATAATGCATATTTGTTATAAATGGTTTCAGCTAATATTATGATGGTAATAGTAGGATGGTGTTGTGGAAATTGAGGTCCATTTCTGAAAATGAAAAATCTTTGATATGGTGTTAGATCAATAAACGTACTTGTTTTATGCACAAATGTCAGCCTATGGATGTTTAGCAGCATGTCTGCATACCTAAAAAGGGAGGTCTCATTCAGCATATTTAACGTTTATTAAGTCATGCAGAAATAGCTCTCCAAAGCATAGCTGAGTGTTTATGTTCAGCTGAAATGCAGCCTTATTAGATTTCATGTAGCTGTAAACTACAGACACATGGTGTTTTTATAGAAATGTCATGACAGCCTTCCAAAAACAATTAGTACATCGGTTCAGTAATTAAATTCAAATGGGTCTGAAAAATAAGAGGATGGGATGCATCATTGTTTCAAGAATTCATTGCATATGTACTACAGTGCAAAGAAGAGAGAAGTTTTGAGGGAGGGGGGACAGTCGCTGATGTACTAGCTGTGTATGACAGTATGTGGAGTCTCTCTCTGCCCCCTTCCCCTCATAGACTCTCTCTTGTCCTGTCCCTCTCTCTGTCCTGATCAGCTGCTGTTTTGTAAAGAAAAGTGGTGCCAGACATGGACTCGCTAGCAGTTAAACGTCATTCATCCCTTTCTCCCTTTCTTTTTCCTGGATGTCATTTTTCCGCTCTGTCCTTTCCTGCATGGTAATTATACTGACGATGAATGGTGCAGGTCTGCTTCAGCAGATGGCTTTCCAACAGAGACGTTTCTCTCTCAGCACTGGGAGATCCATAATTACACACATGCATGCATGCACGCGCGCACACACACACACACACACACACACACACACACCCACACACACACACACATACACAAACATTCCCGAATTCAGCAATACACAAACACTCTCGCAAACACATCTCATCACATCTCCCCCCTCTCTCTCTCTCTCTCTCTCTCACACACACACACACACACACACAGAAACATTCCAGAATTCAGCAATACACAAACACTCTCACAAACACATCTCATCACATCCCCCCCCCTCACACACACACACACACACACGAATACATGGCCATCTGTAGATAGCTAATGATACCTGTGAGCATATCAGTCATTTAAAACCACATGCTGTCAGTTCAGTGAAACACGCCCATGCAGTGAGGTCTCTATTAGATCTAGAACTGTTGAGGACAATATTTGGCACTAATCCTGGCTGAGGAGTTCTTTCCATGGGCTAGTAGGCAGGTAACACTTTACGTAATCCCTGAAACAAAAAATGCCAGAATATGGTGAAAATATTCATATCTTACATTAGGCTTTTAGCAGGCAGATCAAGTCCCATTAGGCAAGTGATATGGGGTTATAGTGGGGTGAGTGAAAAGGGGTTTCATTCTAATCATTTATCATTTAAATCATCATATAAATAATTTATTAACCTTGTGATAGTTGTGAGGGATTCAGATTTACTCCTGGAAAGGGGGAAATCGGATGATTCTGTCGGGTTAATAACGGTACCTGCCTACACAGCCTGTAAGGTTTTCTTTTCCTGAGGATGGAAAATCTCATCTGATGGACAGGACAGGGAGGTGAAGGAACCCTGACCCCTACAGGTTACTGTGAAGACACAATTTTCAACCAAGTAGGCCTACAGTAGGATGTCTATGTGTGTGTGTCTCTGCAAGCATGCATGTGTGCACGTGTGTGTGTACACATGCATATTTTGTTTGACTCCCCCACACACACTGTACTCACATGAACGCAGCAGGGAAATGTTTATCTCTTAAAAGCGTGAAACTGAGCAGCAGCCCCCCCGATGTGAGACCCTCACTCCACAGTATATAATGCTCTCTGACACATACATACCAACTTCTCTGGTACCCCAACCCCTCACCCACCGTCCAAACTGCAGGGGATCCCAACTGATCTTCAGAATGGCGGGTAGAAGGGCAGAAGGGCAGTTGAGTAGGGGGAAAGATAACAATGGTACCCCATGGCTAACTAAACACGAGCTCAGGTCCAACTGTATCAACAACTAAGTGACTGGGTGATGATGAGGTATTAGGAAGCCATGGATTTACAATACACCGCTGAGCCATATAAAGTGTAGTTTCACATAGATTATAACTTGAGATGAGGGTAGGTGGCCTATAGGGAGTGACTAGAGGATCCATATGTCCTGCATGTGTACCACAAGAAGTAGAGCACATGTTGTTTACTGTCCAGGGAACGAAAGAAAGGGTACTTTAGTTTTATAAGCTTTGGGTGTACTGCCAAAAGTATTCCTTCTCTCCAACCTGTCCACCTCTTTCGTGAGCCCAGCCAAGGGGGTTGCACGCACACACACACACACACACACACACACACACACCACCACCACTGGTGGCACCAGCCAACATCTTAGCAAATTCTTACTTTTGAATACCAAGGGGGGAAAAAAGCCAAGAATTGAAACACCAGCAGAAAACAATCTTACGGGTCACAAAATTCCTCTTCTTCTCATTTTCATGCCATTGAACTCTTTGTTTTGGGTGTGAGTTGACTTTTAATCAGAGTTGGGGAATGGGGAAGTTTCGTGAAAGACCTTTAATCCATGAGCACGTTAAGAATCTCTGGAGCGGGGTTGGGTTTCTCGGGGTGCTACATGTTTGGAGGCCTGGTCTGGTCCGCTCCCTTACCGTAGACAGCTTGTCCCTGAGTTATGGTTTGTTTAATATTGTTCATTTTGGCTTGACTTGGATGTTGTTCATATAAAATAGGTTTCAGAGGAGTCTTTCTATTCATTCACTTTATTATTAAAATGTATAAATATTTTATAAATCACAGCAACTGACAGACCAAATCTCTCTTAAGAGGTTGAAGAGGTGTTTCACTGGATTTCTGCATGCCAAAGAACAAATGACTTGACTTATGAAGCTTTGTGGTGTTTTCCCTCAGGCGTGGATACATGAGTCAGTGTATACTGTTTACATGATCCAGTGATACGTTGTGTTTCATCACTGAGCAATCATACAGTCAGCCGTGTGAGCAGTGTCAGTCAAGCTTTTGAACCAAGGCCATAGATTGGAGGTCCCATACGTTATTACCACACATGGGTTATTGTTTAGATGTGTTCCTGCTTTTTTATGGAAGCACTTAGATAACACCCCCTATGCCCTCCAGTCCAGGAAGAGAGAGGGAGAGAGAGAGAGAAAGACAGAGGGAATGTAGGGTAAAAGAGTTTATTTTTATCGCCCTCACATGGGACTGTTGATTCTTTGCATCCATTCCATCTGCCCCCTTATCTTTCTCTCTCTGTTTCTCCCTCTCTCTCTTCTGCTCTCTCTGACGCTCACAGATTCAATTTTCAATTTACATTGTAATAGAATATAGCAGTGTCCTGAGAGTGAGAGAGAGACGAGGCTGAAGGAAAAAGATTGACAGAAGTGCCTGACAAAAGTAAAGAGGGATAGTTGGTAAAATCTTTTTTTAGAAGTGGTAGAGAGAGTCAAGTAGAAAGAGAAAGTGGGTAAAAGTGGTCTGTAACAGCTGACAAAAAGTGACATTTGGAGAGACACGTCTTCCTCAAAGACGGTGGGAAAAGAGAGAGAAAGAGAAAGAGTAAAACATGGTAGCAGCTGTCACCTGGTACCAGGCCACACACTTGCCCATCCACCTGTCTATGTGTCCACGTCTTTGTCTTTCTGTCTGCCAGCTCGACTGTCTGCTTGTTTCGTCTTTGTGTAAAAGTGTCTGTATCTCTTGGGCACCTAAATCAGCAAAACCTGTTCTTTGTTGCACAATGTAACAGATGGGATTCCAACATTATTATCAGTGTGAAAACTTCATGTCATGGAGCTCAATATTTCAGTCCTTTGCGACAAACGGTGAGCTTTAGAGTTTGATACGGCCCAATAAAGTATCATGTGAAATAAGAGGAAGAACAAAAATATACATTAGCTTGTGAGTGTTGGTTTGATCCCTGTAACAGTTAACCAGAGGGAGACCAGTTCTAACATGTACACTACTGTCACTGGGTTGGCAAGGAAACATCCCGTTGGTTTCTGTTTCTTTGGAATAACACACATCTTTGCATTGTACTGTAAAGCATGCTCCATAAACAAGCACACACACAAATCACACACACAAACCGCACAACCGCGTAAGTCTCTGGATAATTGTCTTTTAATAACTTAGTAATAGTCTCTGTTGAATGGTTGTTTTTCATGGACACTATTCTCACAAACCAGAATTGTGTGTATGTGTTTAATGGGTGGGCTCCATTCTCTCACACAGTATATTATGTGGTTTGACAGAGAAGTGCCGGCATCATGTCTGTGCGTCTCCCTGTCTCCCTAAAGATCCCTGACACCTTGCTGTTTATAAAACAAGCTTACTTTTCTCCAGGCAATTACATTTCTGCTTTAGATACACAGATTATATACAGATTACATAGAATAGATAGACCAACCTCTCTTTCTGTTATCTGAGGACTAAAAGCGAATGGAACTTTCCAATTTGTTCTTCCAGGTGAATCACCACTCTGTGTTTGTGTGTGTTGCAGTTTGAAGATGGAATATATGTGTTGCTGTATAGATACAAAGCCATTTTCCCTAGTTTTCCAACCAGAAGCCCTATACGTTCTAATATTGGTATGTTGTTTCTCTGACTGGTTTGTCTGGTATGATCACGGAGGATGGCTTCTCTCTCTATCTCTCTCTCTCTCCCACACATATACACAGTATTAATGCAGGTTAAAGGTTGTCAGAGGTAGCGGGCGTTATTGTGCTGTCAGTGAAGGGTTTACAGTTGATTCTCTGATGATTGATCACCATGGCTACAGAGGAACACAAATCTGGGACACAGAGCTTTGGGCTGAGTTGAACACGACTTTTACACTTTTATGACCTTGAGCTTCTTTCTTTCTTAAGGTAGATAAATATATCAGATGTGTATAAAATCTATCTAGTGTTAACTGTTTGGTTGCATTAATAATGTTATATTGACAAAAGACAGTGGCTGCTTACAGTAACATTAGCACTAGACCTACGTCAGTACTTAACAGTAGATCTAGCTGCAGTTCAAAAGCTCTGGCCCAACATAATACAATAATAAAAGTTACTAGACTGTGGCTAATAAACAATAGCAAAATCTACCAGTCCAAATGAAATAGAGCCACATCTGCATCACTCCTCAGTCCCGTGGAAAGGCAGGGCTGGTGCTCACTCATCTTTTGGCTTGGAGACAATCATTTTCTTTTTTGGCACGCCTGCCTTCCTCTGAGCGATTAATTTGTTTCTTTTTCCTTGGTACAGAGTGATACAGAGTGAGTTTCTATAGGTACCTTTCTTTTCTTTGTCTGTTCAGCCATGGTGGCTACTGCTGCTCATGCTAACTACCCAGTTCTTCTTTTCATTCCAAACAACTCGCTGTTGATGCCTCCATAAACGTAAAACGCATCACTTCCTATGTGTCACAGGATTTTTCCCAGGTAACAGTTACCCGATCCTAGCTGTTTAGAACAGCAAACAGAACAGCTTTCATGAACTCAGTATAGGTTGAAACTATTGTGTTCTATCAATCAGCAATATGGAGTCGCAAAATGATGTGAATCATGTGATTAATGTCTTTGAAACATATTTCTCTCACTGTTCGTGCACAGACTACGGATTTTAAGACATACGAACAATCAGAACAGTCTGACTTCTTTTTATACAGGTTGAAAAATAGCTGGTAGATAGAGATTGTGCAGCTTGCAGTGTTCATTGTCTCAGATTCATGAATCATTTCATAAATTTTGTGAGTTATTAATAATGCAGCTTTAGCTATGGCTTGAACAGGTTTTGGGTTTGGAACCAGTTCCATTATGCACACTACCTGAGTAGCTACAGACTAGATCTGTTCATTAATACTGAAATAAAGAAAATGTTTAGATCTTTGTGGTTTGTGCTGGCGAGTTCTTGCATTGCGTTCTGGCGTTGGATTGGGGAGTCAGGGTGCCTAAGGGCTGGTTCACAGTGAGCTTATATTTAGACTCGATCTCTCCTCATCAGACAGAACGCTATGGACACTGTGTGTGTGTGTGTGTGTGTGTGTGCATGCATGTGTGTGTATGTAAGTGGGTTTGTGCACGTGAGCATGGCATGCACATGGGTCACATAAAATAGGTCTGTTTTTTGATTGAGTGCCAGTGCGTTAGTGTTAGATGAAGAGCACTAGAGAGAATCTGATTCTAACTAGAGCCAGAAAGTCCTCTCTCTCTTCTCTCTCTTTCACTTTTTTCATTTCTCCCTCAGAGCTCTCTCTCCTCACCTCTTAACCTCCATCTTTCATTTTTCTTTGAAACCACTGTCTTCATTAATCTTTTCTCATCTCTCTTTTTCTATATTTTAGTTGCTGTCCATGGCAATGGTTACATGCATACTACAGTATATGCACAAAATACTGTGAATTATTGCCCATATTGGAATATTGCTTTAATTAACAACTGAACTATATTGTGATGCAAAACAATGACTTGATTTACACGATAATCTCACGATTCCCCTTACTCAGAGCTGATTATAGCACTGATCCACTGATCCTCCATCATCGCCTCCCCCAGATGTTACAAGCAACATCAGTCATGTCAAACTTCCATTGCTCTTCATGTAGCTCCCAATTAACTTTCCTACAAGTTATCTGAGGCTGAGACTCAAGAGGCCTGTGGCTGAATTAAACAAAATTAGGTGATAAAAAAATATTGAAGATTAACACACTTACCCAGTGTTGTCTGACCATCTCTCCAATTATTCCAACTAATACTGTGGTATCCCACATATTGTAATAGGTTATGAACACTGATAATGACTTTATTTGATAGAATTAGAGTAAAATGCTTTTGTGACCCACGTTTAACCTACATTTTTTAATTAAAATGAGAGAATATGTTAAGGTGTAGAAGTGGTCAGTGTGGTCCCCTTTCTTCTCCTCTTTTTCTTCCTTTCTTACCAGTTTCTCTCTACTCTGTGTCTTCTCACTCTCTTGGGCTCTGACACACTTCAGAGAGAGAGAGGGGGGGGCATTCTCCCTACTAAAACATTCATGAGTGTTTTTGTTATTTACTCCCTGAGAGAAAGAGAGAGAAAGAGAGAGAGAGAGAGAGAGAGAGTTAAAACGAGTTTCCTCCAACTCTCGCAGCTTCCATAACTCTCCACCCTTTTGTGTGGGTGGTCAAGAGGAGGGGGTCATCGTGTGAGAAAAATATGTGAGCAGGACGAAGCATGAATGTGTGAGCACAAAAGGTGTGAGAAGTGAGAAGTCCTCTGGCATGATGCATCATTTCTCCTTTAGAGGGGTCATGGTAACAAAATCCTAATTATCCTGTTTGTAACTAGTTTAGTTTTCCATTGTGAGTGCAAATCTCACTACTTGGCCAGACTTGGCACACCCATGCATTACACTGTAAAACGTGAGCTGGCTCTTTCTAAAAGTAACCCATATTAACGTGACCTAATGGTTGCTGTGGTTTAGAGTAATCCTCCAGTTTGGACTGTGGAACATTAGCATTATGTATTCCTCCCAGTTTTCCACCTCAAGTTTCCCAAATTCTGCTTGGCTGCTCTGGTCAAGGTCACTTCCCCCATCCAGACAGTTTGATCATTGGCTCCCAGTGCCGACATTACCTGCCCAGTCCAAGATGGCTTGGCAGTGGCTAACCAGTTCCGTCTGTGAATTGCCCTGCTTGGCCCAGCTGTAGGATTTCTAGTCCTGGAAACTCTGTGGAAATGTGGAATCAAATCAATTCAAATCAAATCAAATCAAATCAAATCAAATCAAATCAAAGCAAGGCAAAGGCAATCAAATCAAATTTAAGTTTATAAACTTGATACAGCAGATAGATACAGATACAGCAGCTGTGCTCCTTACCTCCCTACAGTGCAGCGGGCTGAGCATGCATGCCTGGGGCGCTCCCGTGTTTATGGTCAGTGTGTTTGAGGTTTTGTTGCCTATCCTCACCACCTGGGGACGGCCCGTCAAGAAGTCCAAGATCCAGTTACAGAAGATGTTCAGTCCCAGTGACCCCATGCTTGGTGGCGAGCTTGAAGGGGATTATAGTGTTGTACGCTGAGCTGTAGTCGATGAACAGCATCCTCACATAGGTGTTTCCCCTCTTGTCCACGTGGGATAGAGCAGTGTGAAGTGCCATTGTGATGGCATCATCAGTCGATCTGTTGGGGCGGTAAATACGCCTCATCCGCTTATATGAAACAGACCAGTAGACCAGTATCATTGCACTCAATCCGACAGAGCCTGCCGTTGTGAAAACGAAAGTGAAACTTAAAATTCTGTTTTGTCAATTTGTTCCAAACTGGCGTGTGTTAGTAACAGTGTTAGGTCTGTTGGGACTTGTGTATGTTTCTGGTTGGGATATGTTTGTACAGTCCCTGTTGGGACAACATCGTCAATACACTGTAGTGGAAAACTCCTCAGTGCTTTCAGGGAAATCCCGGAACATATCCCAGTCAGTATCTTGTATGGTATGGTCATGAAGAAAGCTTTAAAAAAAGACAAATGGAAAGAAAGGAAGATAGCTACATAGAGGATAAAAAGTGATTATGTCAATTTATCAGGGATATAGCCAAAATAAAACGGTGTAACATTCTTTGGTTTATTCCTCATACGCCCAAGGCATAGAGTAGTGGTCCTCAAACTGACAGGATATGGCATAGTACTATCGCGCAGCACGACTAACGAAGGGAGAGGTGAATCTCTGGTCATAGACATTCTAGGCTGCTGGAAATACTAAAAGCTTTATCAAACCAAAGAAGGTTTTCATACTAGCATGAACAGAACAGACATGAATGTTTCAATTCTGACCTTAGTCAATGGGGCATCTTCTAATTACATGTATATCTCTGGATTTCAATCTTTGCTTTTTTGCAAGACATTAGTTCAACAAGACTTGATGCCAGTTTTGTTGGCATGCTGTCCACAATTAATGTAACATTCATTCCTCTCTGTGCATCTCCAGATATGTTGGAGTCTAACAACCTAGTGACATTTGAAGGCCTGACCAACAGCTCGGCTTACCACACCTTCCTGTTGGACGAGGAGAAAGGGAGGCTTGTGGTGGGAGCCAAGGACCACATCTTCTCCTTCAACCTCCTCAATATCAGCAAAGAGTACACACAGGTAAAATTGAGTTGCAATAATAACAGTCTTGTAATGCTTCCTTTTTAGTCTGCCTGTCTGTCTGCCGGTGTGATCTGTCTGTCTGTCTGTCCACCTTTCCATCCATCCATCCAACAGTCATTTTGGTCTCTGTTTGTGTCTCTGACTGACTTAATACCTACCTGGAGTGTGTGCACCTCCATCCGGAGTGCCAGTCAAGGGCTCAGATATCTGGGGACTCTGTTTCTACAGAAAAGTGTCTCATGAATATTTCAGACCAGAGCTGTCGCACAGGATCACACGCTGCGCCAGGCATGTTAGCTGCTCTGTGCACACCTGGATGAATAATGGAGTAAACTGAAACAAAGTGGAGAACAAATCGCATTGTGACCCCCTCAACCCTCACCATTATGCACACATGCATGCACACATGCTGCTGTCACACAGGCCTATGACAGTGGATGGGATCATTTTCCCCCTGCTTTTCTCTTACATGGATTGAAGTCGCTAGCGGTCTGTAAATCTGATTCAAGTGGGGGGCATTTTTTCTAACATGTTACTCAACTGTGAGCTGTCTGTGTTGCAGATCCCTTGGCCAGCTTCTCCCTCCAGAAGAGATGAATGCAAGTGGGCAGGGAAGGATCTCTCAGTAAGTACTACAATAAAATCATCTCTCTTGCATTTGGGTGTCAGTATGCTGGTTTCAAAGTATACCTTACATTTTAGTGACAAGTTGCAGTGTATTAAATGGGATGTGTGGCCCATATAAAACATGATAATCTCAAGAAGCAACTTGTCCCAGTCTCTTTGGTGTGTTGACATATCTAACCTGTCACATGGACAAAGCACTAACTACCTCCCTAGAAATCTGATTGTAATCTCCCAGCCAAGATAGAGCCAAGAAAACTCTACTTAATGAGCTGGAATAGCCTGGATAAACACTGCCAGAGCCTCTGATATAAACACTACCAGGTAAATAATATCTATAGCCACATGTTTAGTGACGACACATATTAAAGATAATGATTAGTAATACATATTAAAGATAATGGTTTCCTTTAGTTCACAGTGAATCTATGAGTGGTTAGGGGTTATGTAAGATAAGTCATCCTTAGACAGCTGTAAGATACATTTATGTGTTTTGGATAAAAATGCTTTAGTTCATTTGATAAGCTGAAGCTAAAGCTGGATCTGAAAACCTTTTTGATTTATTGTCATAGCATTACGATCCAGAGCTCATTAAGATAGCATTACCTTACTCAATCATCCCCTTGCATGACAAGCTAAGCATCACATCTCTTTGTATCTGGCAGCGCAGCTTCAGAGCAGCTTGTGTAGTGTGGTGCAACTCTATGTAAACACACTTAGAGACAGCGTTTCAGCTCCCCGCAAGCTGCCTTATGAATTCCATCTTCAATAGGGCCTTAGGCAATGGGCTGGAATATGAAATCGTAGCAGTGCTGTTTATGCCTCAGTTCACAGCCTGGGCCATAGCCATGGTCGGGACGGCCGGGGTGAGCTCTCCACCATTCTACCATTCTATGTGACTGATTTGAAGGGCCATAAAGTCCTTTGTCTGTGTGTGTTTTCTGTAAACATTTTGGCATGGATGAATGGGGAGCCCCGAGGGGTGGTCTTTGTGTTATAGGGTTGGAGGAGAGTGAGAATTAGAGGGAGATGGAGAGAGAGGGAGAGCGGATCCACTGATGTCCGCTGATGAACTGAAAGAGAACACTTCTGAAAAAAAGGAGAGGATAGATCGTTGTGAAATGTGTGACACCACACCCACAAGAGGAGGAAGAAAAATGTAGCTCCCACAAAACAGAACTCCAAATGTGCACACAATCGATACCGCACAGAAATCCCCAAACCAAATGTCACTTCTACATGGCAGTGTGCCTATTATTCCTCACTTGTGCCATGTGCAACATGTTTAACACGTCTAGCACTCTGTCTTCCTTTTCCTCAGCACAGACCAAAGCTAAAATCAGACCAGACATTTTTTAACAAGCCATATGAATAATGTCAGTGTAATTGCTATATTATACTACTGAGTACTACTGATGATATTCTGAGGAGTTTATTATTTGTTATAAAGCCATTATTATAAGGTATTATATGTTTACTCTGTTTTGGATGCACCTGCGTGATTTGAGTGATCTCGTCTGCATCAAAATGCTTATTGTCAGGTACCATTGCTCAAAAAGAATATGCAGACTTTATAAAACATACTTAGTGTTAGTACTTGCAATCATAACAGTTCATTACTCACATAAACCCACCCACATAGGCTCTAAAGCCAAAGAAAGACAGCTGTTGAAATGAAAACAAAAGCTTACACAAACAGAGGCTGCTTTCTGCTGCTGACCTAGTAAAGCCAGATAAACTTAGTCATGCATAATTTGTGGCTATATTTTTCCTCTTTCGTCCGTGTGTGATGACATATTCATTTTCATTTGAGGTCAGGTCTGCTCAGGCACGTGCTGGCAGAGCACGAGGATACAGGTAGTTGTGTGATACTGGAGCAACACATACAACACAGTCACATGCACACATGCCTGCATGCACACTCTCGAACACA
>CABFOQ010008502.1:26609-36719 GCA_900660455.1 Gephyroberyx darwinii
AGAAACCAGCTCTCATTATTCAGTCACAAAAACACATACACTTGCGCGCACACACACACACACACACACACACACACACACATGTATGCACAAAGAAGCCCATGTCCCTCACTCATGAAGGTATTTTTATTTGTTTCTGCAGGAGAACGAGGAGGCAAGATATCAGGAATGGAGACCCACTCACACAATGCTCAGATCTGCAACATCATGGTACATAAACAGAGATAAAGATTACTTTGTGTGAATAAACAAATAATCAACTAATCAACTGTGAATAAACTGAGGAAATGTGTGCAATGATGGAGGTGTAATTAAGGTGATATTTAATTTATGTTGATTTTAATTCAAACATTGCAATTATTAATTAATAACATAATACCAAAATAACATTATTGGATTTTTAAATGGCATATTTGAGCTAGTAACATTCAGAACATGTCAGTTTTCCCACTGCACAACAAAATTAGCTTTTTGGGGGGGATTTCGCTCTACTTTGAACATAGAAAGGTTCCCAAAGCAGCTGCTGGCCTTTCCTAAAGTGATCAAAAGAGTAGAGAAACAATTTGAATGTGTGTGTGGTGTTGCGTCTGTGTGTTTTATGTGTTTCTGGTGGTGTGAAGATTAGAGTCGGTCCATGTGAAGCTTCTAATTAACATGGTCAGGATTCCTCCAAGCCTCCTCTCTGTCGCCAAGCCCTCCACTCCACTGCCCTGTTAGTGGTCTCAGTCCAAAAACAGGGCTCAGACTGTGGTCAAACAAACTGTCTCACTCTCTAAATTATACATTTCTTTCAATTAAATGAAAAAAAAGCCTGTTATCTAAAGCTGCCCTATATAAGGAGGGAGAGTTCACACAGACACAAATATTCATGTACAGACGAACACGTACACATCATAGCAAATAGTGTTGGTGCCCTGGAGCCACCCACACAGTTTAGAGAGCCACACATTGATTTTGCATCAGTGTGTTGGGTTGGACGGGATGGGATGCTGTGAGGTGCCTTGTTTCCTTTTCACAGCCAAAATACGCAGAGTACCAGATTCAGAGCTCCACAGCTTAAAGAGAAAAGGAAAAGTAATTGGGGAAAAAGATGAAGGAATAACAATTTAACAGACTTCACTACATTCTGAATTGTTAAATCTCAGAGTTTTAGAGATCGGTCTGAAATAACACTGACCTTACAGTGCAGGAACGTGCATGGATTTGATTGAACAGCATCTCACGTACTTCACTGTATAAAACCCCGGTTTTAGTTACAGCCCATTTCCTCTGGAAATAGAGTGACTGCCTCTGTGGTGGGAACTGCCTATTCTGCACATGATTGAGTGTGATAAGAAAAAAGACAGACGAAATAATATGAAAGGCAGCCACTGAGTAGAAAAAAATCAGCCCACAAATACTGGGAGAAAGATGAAAGCCTGGCTTTAGAGAACTGTTTCCTATTTATCTGCCTCTTAAAGAAATCACATTCAGCTATCACCACAACAAACTACAGTCTTAATTTATATATTCTGCGTGTTTCTCTAGATGAGCTGAGCGGGCAGGCCACTCTAGTGGATAAGACTGTGTACGGTGTGGAGAACAGCAGTACTTTCCTGGAGTGCAGTCCCAAGTCCCAGAGGGCCCTAACCTACTGGCAATATCAGCGGTCCAATGATGACCGCAAACAAGAGGTTGGCACTACCTCAGCATCCTTGTATAAGCTATTATGTTAAGACACTCAGTTGATAAAGTAATAATAGATTGAAAACCTCATTATATCATAGAGTTTATTACATAATGAGGTTTAATCTACCTAATATATTATTATAGTCTATCAATAGTTTATACCATCGTTAATTCACTGAAACAAATTTATGAGTGTTTAATCATGAGTCATGAGGAAATTGCTGATTAGGTTTTTGGGCCACATGAAATAATAATATCTCCATTTGGATTTTTGACTCTCATTTCTTTCCTGTCTGTCTCTGTCTCTCTTTCACGATCACTGTTTCTCTATCACTTTCTACACTCTGTAGATCAATGCAGAGGACCGTTTCATCCGTACAGACCAGGGCCTTCTGATTCGCACGCTTAACAAGAAGGATTCTGGGATCTATCTGTGCCAGGCGGTAGAGCATGGATTCATGCAGATGCTTCTGAAGGTCACCTTAGAGGTCATTGACACTGAGCGCCTGGAGGATCTGATACACCGTGACGAAGAGGCTACCGCCAGCTCCCCTGCCCAGGACCTTTCCTCACCTCGGGAAACCCCGAATCAAAAGCTGTGGTACAGAGACTTCCTGTCTCTGGTCAATCACCCGACCCTGAACAGCGTGGATGAGTTCTGTGAGCAGGTATGGAAGAGGGAGAGGAAGCACAGGAGGCAGAAAGCTCACTTGGTGCAGCAAGTACAAATTCACCAGCAGCAACAGCAGCAGCAGAAGGCTTTTGTTAACCCTCACAGCCATGCTCATGGGCTGGCAGCCAAGTGGAAACACCTGCAGGAGAGGCAGAAGGGACGCAACCGCAGGACCCATGAACTGGAGAGGGCCCCCCGCAGTGTTTGACCTATAAACATTGACCTCTAACATCCAACCCTAAACTCACACCCAGTCCTCATCCTGTAACCCTGCTTAACTCGCATCCTTTCCTCCACATACTGAGATACAGACTTCTTCCACAATGACTGAATAGTAAAAGTTCAACTGGAAAAAAGGCAATACTTTCCGGATCTGCCGGCTAGTGTGTTATGTGCGTGGGCAGCCATGTTTACAGTAAGCCGGTACAGAGGACTGCAGGATGTCGCATCACCCCAGACCATTGGAGCGTATTATCTCAGCTTGCCTCTGTGGTCTCAGCACTGCAGAGGGACATTCAACCAGTGTGAGGATTGGACATATATACCCACCCTATACACATGACTGACTCCATATCGAAATAGCATTCCCCCATGGCATGCTAGTTAGGTGTCTTTGTCATTGTACAACTACGTAGGTACCTGAGAATACCTGAGAATCTCTATCCTGATACACACATCTGGACGGGGAAGGGATGAGATTGTATGATTGAGGAATAAATGGACTGGCAGTGGTATTACAAGCACAAAAATAAGACTATATACCATTCATGTAAAGCACAAAGGTGGGATATTTGGTGGATTATAGAAGGTTAAATCAGTCAACATGAAAGAGGTAAATGCCCAAGCACTGCAAGAAACTCCGCTGGGAGAGACAGTCACCATAACTTGTCAACAAATAATCCTAAATTATGTAGCTAAACTGTGTAAATACTGTATGCTATGACATCTCCTCATACTAAAGGGAATGGTTGTGGTTTTCTTGTTACCTTATGTTGTTTCACCAGAATGAAACTTATTTAAGAAAGTCTTTTGAAAGCGAATAGGCAGTAGAAGGAGATGTGGTGACAGTCTTCGTGTCTATGCCCTAGTTAAGCTCCTCAAAGTAAGAAAGGTTTTAATATTCTATTTTGTTGATCTTTTTACGTCATCAAATTCCTTTCAGTGTCAACAGTCATCAAGTTGACTGTCACTTGTTAAGGATGTCTGCCAACTGCATCATCTCAGTGCACAATGAACTCTTCCATGTTGATTTAATTATGCAATTTATACACTTTGTTTCCACTAAATGTGTATATATATTGATATACAGTAATGTACATTGTGAAAATATTATTTGATATGCAGTTTATTTTTCTCAGTATGACCTACTTTAAGATGTTTCACTTGATTTGATTCATTTAATTTACAGGACCAACCTCTTAGAATAATCAGATTGTCACATATTCTGCAGTAAGACGGGAAATGTCAATGAGATGTTTATCAATACTGGCCAATATTGCAACAGGCATCACATACCAAACACACCCACCAGTAACCGAGCATCAATACTGTATTTTTATCCAATTATGTTGCCTCATAGTCATACTCTCCACAGGCAGTGCAGTGCAACAAGTTCATTTCACTGCATGTAACAAAAAATACTCTCATTCTTTGGACATGACAATGAACAGTTATTATATTACACCCATGCAAATACACACACACACACACACACACACACACACACATACACACACAAACACACACACACACACACACACACACACACATACATACACAACCTGGAATGTAGCTGTGAACGTATTGTAAATAGAAATACTATGGTCTGTGTATGACAAGTATGACACTGTGTACTAGTGCATGTGAATGCTATTGTAGTGTACCTGTTTCACTATAACAGTGATATACTAGTCTAATATTTGTCCACAATTATTCTGTTGTTAGCTTATAGCAGCACACTATATTAACTGTTTCAGAGATGTAAATACTATTTCTGTTAGGACTCTAAACTCCAGTTCAATTTATAATTCCTGAGGTAGGCATTCAGAAAATACAGCATTTGCATTCAGATACTCACAAGTCTTCTGAACATGATCTCGCTCTGAATTCAAGCGTCCGCAGACTAACGACGATGAACAATGTCAATGGAGCAGTGTAATTAAACGTGACAATGCAACACATCAGTATACTATCAGATGGCCTTGTCTAGGAGTGTTCGCAAGGTCCATCTGCTCTCCGGCTGAGGAGAGGGAGCAGTGACGGAGGAAGAGGACACCTTGAGAGAGAGAGCTTAGGATAACAAGACAAGTTGGACACCAGAATTGTGGAACTTTCAGTTGAGATGGGCATACCATCAGATCAATATTATAGAGAATATATAGGGTGCCTCAGTGTGGTGTAAATGAGGGACTAAAGTGCTGCTGCTGCTGAGGTAAGGACTTCTTGGCATGATGATGATGGTGATGTATTCTACTGGTCTAATAAATGTCTCTTCTTATAGCTCTGGCTTCACTGAATCTGTCTTTTTTATATATTGCATATTGCATGGTAATACACTCCCTACATGGCATGCATAATGGTGTGTCTATGGCATTAGAGGAGTGACATTGTTATAAAGACCTTGATGTGAGACGATAAATATCTGAGGTCCCCCAAGATCCTCGGTTTGTTGCATATTTATACATTTACATAATCATAATGGTTAGAAAGAAACAGTGGAGGTTCTTAAGAAGGTTGTAAATTAGGTTCTAGCTGTATGAACTTCATCCTAAAAATGTGCTACCAACGTATGCCATCAAGAATGCTTGAGAATACTTAATTTCAATACAACTCACAACAGAAATATAAGCCAAAGCAGAACACAGAAAAGTGTGGCCCTACTGCCCTCTGGTGGTGACAAGACAAAACACACATTCAACCTGACAAGTGGAAAAAAATGCAGTTCAGATTTTCCATCTATGTAAACAACAACAGCAGTGATCCTTTCTACTTAAAATTTCAAACATACGTACAATTTCTCCTTTAAAAAGGAAGACTTTAATAGTTTGATAATGATATTGCAGCTCAGAACAATCCTCACAGATCACAAGACGGCAGATTTGGCAGATCACCACAGTTTCTCTTGACATCCTGGCATCCAAGATCAAAGGTCAGTCAGTCTCAGCTGTGATTTGACCTTGACCTTTGCAGTTAACTGCTGCTGGGGGAGCGTGTGAGGCTCACTCAGCACTGTCTTAGACATTTCAGAGGCAACATTATTGGGAGAGCACACACACACACACACACACACACACACACACACGTGTGCGCACACACATACACGCACACAAACACACACACACACACACACATTCATATGGAAAAAGGTGGATGCATTCAGACAGAGCAGGGAGAAGGACACCCATGAGAGTGTGTGTCAATAGTAATGTGATGAAAATGGAAAAAATGAGTGTTTTATTTACTTTCTTGACAACACTTGAAATGAGCTGCTCCCGTATGTAAACTGTGTGTGAGTGTGTGTGTGTGTGTGTGTGTGTGTGTGTGTGTGTGTGTGTGTGTGAAAGAGAAATAAAGATAGAGCGTCTGCATAGATGCACATTTCAAACACTTTAAAATGTGTATCTATCTATGTATCAAAATTCCAGCATACACACTGTGATCATGGGACATAGTTTTCACACAAGATTTTTCTTCCCCCATTGTCTCTCTATAAGGTCTGTCTCTATCTGTAAAGATGTTCGATCTCTCAATGCTCTTCAGCATTGATGTCATACTAGAGATTGTGACTGCCATCCTGTGGCTGAGGGGACCTTTTATCATTATGGGTCAGCTCCAACATCCCAGTTGGCCTTATGGAAAATAGCAGTCGCCCCCATTCCTCCCAGCCAAGGCCATGGATGAGTGACAAAGACCGCCCTGACACTCACACAAAGGACCAATACACTCAATGGAAAAACGAAAACATGAATGACTGCGAGAGGTTAATAACGCTCTTGTTGATGTTTTTACTGCGCTGAAACAGCTCCAGTTTGTTTTTGTAAACCAGCAAGCACTTTGGTTTTCAGAAGCTGAAAACCAAAGTGCATTTATCACAAACACATCAACAAGCACAGTTCTCACTAATAATATTAGATAGACAGCTTTACCTCTGCAAATAGGACTGGAGAGAGATCTAAGGAAACTTTCATATGAGTGGAATTATCCGGATTCTGGTTTATCTCCATTTTTTTAACATCTTAAAAACAAAAAAACATATAATTGACAAATAATTATATAATTGACATGACAGGCAAACAGTAAAAAAGGAAGATTTCCTAAACATTACGTGTCATTCCAATCGGTGCTGACGAAGATCCACAGTTGATCTCTCCCTCCCATCCTCCCATTTTGACATGAACATGTGAGAGGACCCTCTAATTGTACTTTAAATTGCACCACTCCCAGTCGAGCACTGGAGGAGCTGCCATTCACCCGATCCACAGCACATTCCCATGCTCTGTCTGGTATCCTCCCTCCCAGTTCTTTTTCCCATTCTATCCTTATTTTGGTAAGGGACACATCTTTTAGAATTGTTACAGCTTCTCGAATCCTAGCTATAAGGCCTTTCAGAGTAGATGGTGTCTCCAGGATAGTGTCTAGTCCGGTACGTGGTGGCATATTAGGGAAAGTTGGGCAGTTACTACATATAAATTGGCGAACTTGAAAGTAACGAAACAGACAGAGCTAGGCAAATTACATTTTCTAGAGAGGTCGTGGAATGTTGCAAATACTCCATCTATATAAATGTCTTTAAATTTAGTAAGTCCCAGCCTTCCCCAGTTAGTAAAAGCTATGTCTCGTTTTCCCGGGGCAAAGAGGTGATTGTGGCATATGGGTCCTTGAGCAGAGAAACTGTTTAACTTAAAGTGTGAGCGGAAGCCCAAATCCTGAGAGTGGAGCTAAACATAGGATTATTGGTGTATTATTGGAGTGAGATAGCGGGAGTTTTGAGTTTACTAATGCTGCAAGAGAAGATGAACATGAAGTGGCCTCTGTTTGGCACCAGTCGGTTTTAGGATGTTCAAGCCAGTAAATTATTTTCTGTATGTTTGCTGCCCAGTAATAAAACTGTATGTTTGGGAGAGCCAGCCCACCATTTGTTTTGTTTCTTTGAAGAAGATCTTTATGGATTCTTGGTTTCTTGCCGCCCCACAAAAAAGTTGTGTCTACACAAAAAAAGTTGTGTCACAACAGTTGTGACTGTCTACAGAGTGGAAAATGGATTTTGGGAAAAACACAGGGAGATACTGAAAAAGGTGCAGAAATTGTGGTAGGACATTCATTTTAATACAACTTAATTTACCTGCTAAAGACATGTGGAGGGTACTCCATCTTTTAAGATCCTGCTTTAGTTTGTTGAGTAAGGGCCCAAAGTTCTTTTTATGAAGGCTTTACACGAGTGATGTTGATTCCCAGGTACTTAAATCCGGAATTTGATATATTAAATGGTAAATCCTTCTGTGAAAGCTGGAGAGCTGACTTAAGATGAAGCATTTGCTTTTACCAAGGTTTAATTTATATCCAGAAAATGTGCCAAATCTTTGGGGAATGTCCATAATGACTGGGGCACATTGTAGTGGGTTAGACACATACAGAAGAAGGTCATCTGCATTGAGTGATAACTTGTGTCCTGTATTATTGTGGATGATTTAAGGGCTATTGAAAGGGGTTCTATTGCAAGGGTGAATAATAGTGGACTCAATGGGCAACCCTGTCTTGTGTACCTTGTTAATGGGAAGTATTGGGAGCACATTCTATTTGTTACCACCAATGCTTTAGAAGAAGAATATAAGTCTAACCCATTCAATCAGATGTGGTCCAAAGCCAAATCTTTTCAGAGTTTCAAAGAGTTACACCCACTCTACCCTATCAAATGCTTTCTCAGCATCCAGCGATATGACAACCTCAGGAACCTCGGAAGCCTCATTGAGTGCAGGCGAGTATACTACACCAAGGAGACGACGAATGTTAGAAAAAGAGTGGTGACCCTGCATAAATCCTGTTTGATAATGAGAAATTACATGAGGCATAGTTCACTCTAATCGGGAAGTAGCTAATATTTTAACATTCAGAAGTTATATCGGGCAACATGAGCCACACTCTGTTATGTCCTTTCCTGGTTTAGGTATCAGAGTGACTGCCTCTGTAAGGGTTATAGGCAGGGACCCGAGTTCCAATTACTCTTTTTTTACTTTTTTTTAATTACTCAATTACTTGTACATTTCAAGGAGAAGGGAGCCAGTTTACGTAAGAGAGAACTTTTTATAGAACTCAATTGGGTATCCGTCTGGTCCCGGGGCTTTGCCACTTTGCATTGCCGTGATTGAATTCAGAATCTCTTCCAACTGTAGGGGTTTGTCAGTCTCTCTATGATGTGGGTTAATTTTGGGGAAGTCAAGATTGTTGAGGAATTCAAGCATGGGTAATGTATCTTTAGGTGACTTGGATGTATAAAGATCTGAATAGAAGGTTTTAAAAATGTCATTAATTTGGGAAGGGTTTGTTGTTAACTGCTGTGAAGAATTCTTGTAATTTGAGATATGAGCTGAGGTGATGATCTGCATTTCAAATGATGAGCCAATAGTCGATCTGCTTTTTCTCCGCGCTCATAGACCAAGCCACATGAGATCGGTCTAAACTTGGGCTAATTGCACAGTTCAGATCCCCAGCTAGGATTAGATAATGAGTTCATGTTAGATATAGATGAAATGAGTCTGTTTACAAAGCTTGAGTCATCATCGTTTGGAGCATATACACTAGCAAGTAATGTCTGATGTGGGTCAGACATTACATCCACAGTGGTAAACTATGAGTGTTTTTATGAATTAAAATGGCAGCCATTCCCTAAGTATCCCATTCCCCAAAAAGAGTATGTTATAAATGTAATAGAAATCATAGTTTATCTTATGCAAACACACAGATTGGTTACATAAGTGAATTGTAATAACCTTCCTTCTTAATGCATATGCCTAATAAAAACATTGTCGGCCTAAATTGCATTCAGCAATGATAAAAAAAACGAATATACTGAGAAAATTCATTTGAAAGACCTCAGAACAATGGTTTGTCGCGCTTTAGTTTGCAGGATTTAGTAAGCCAACTTAATGTGTTATATTTAAGGTAAAGTTCATTTAAGTTCATGTTCTGGCACTCTTATGGCCAAAACCTTTGAAACTGTTGTACAGGTACAGACTCTTGGCAAGAGCAGTTATGAGCGGTGTGGGATAGGAGTCATCTGCGAGGCAGCTGAGTGATATGGAAGAGCACACGTTTACACTCATGCATAGGACTCCTTTCCTGAGACACTCGCCATCTTGACCTCCTTCACTGCAGCTGCGGGGCAGAGGGATCAATCTATTCCCTCTTATCAGGAGGCTTGAGAGAAGTGAAATGGAGCAGAGATAGAGTAATTTATTACACACGAGTGACAATATGCTCTGTTGATGCTCCACTGGGCCCAGTAGGGTTCTATTGGAGAGGATGACTCAGACCAGAACATGCACATGTAAAAGGACACACACACACACACACACACACACACACACACACACACACACACACACACACACACACACACACACACACACACACACAAAGATCACCAGTGGGTTCCAGCTGGTTTGTTCTGGGTCACCTCTAGAAATATCACTTTGGTTTACCTGGAAGGTTGTCAGAAAATACCAAAAGCAGAAGAGGACTCAGCACTAGCATTTACTGTCTACATCCATCTT